>DWLI01004013.1:0-11244 GCA_018249915.1 Cecropterus dorantes dorantes
CTACCAGTCAACCCTGGGTGGTTAGAAAATTTGCGGCAGGTGGTAATTTAAGAAACCGTAATAATACACAATACTTAAATAAAATCCTAAGTTAAGTAAGCATACATAAATATTATAAAATATATAACAAACTAATTATATACTAATAAAATTAATCATAATAACCTAAATAAATATGTAAAACTATTTATTTATGACTTTCGTTTGCGTTGCTACCCCAGAGAACTAAATTAGAATGCCTCGAAAAATATGTCACCCTTAACACGTCCTTCAAAGCAGAATACAGCACGTAATATGCCATTATTAATAGATGTAGATTTTTCTTCTTTTTATATAAAGTGATTTGCCTAGTTGTTCCGTTCTTAAATTAACTTCGTTTGTTTCGTTTAATATTCTTAGAAATTAGAGAGTAAAATTTCATCACTTCTAGTTATTTCTGGACTATTTATTACTCCGCCCTGTTATATTCCCATTGTTCTGGTAAGTAATATTTAATCACTAGTTAGTGCTGAACTATTTATCAGTCTGTTTTTGTTCTTTAAAGTACGCGGTTCATGAAGTATATAAAGCGTAACTTTTCCTTATTAAAGACAGCGAAGAACAAAACTCATGTAAGCCCCACTTGCCCGGGTGTGTCGGTGCGCGAACCTTATTACCGGGTTTAATCCTCTTATGAGCTCCTTGCCACAGCGCTGCTAAGTTACTCTTTTTACAAACAACTTTGTTGTTTAAACATTAAAGGATCTTTAATTATTTTTAACAGTAGGTATGTATATAATTCGGTCAAGAGTACGGTAGACTCGATTGAAATGTTACCTGAATAATAAAACAAAAAAAAATGATTTTGAGTTCTTTTATATTATGGAAGTAGCAAACGAGCATGCAGCTCACCTGATGGTAAGTGGCTACTGTTACCTGTGGGCATCTGTAATCAACCCTAAGTAAGATCAAAGTGTCTCTCAAGGTTAGCCACAGATTCGTTGCTACCATTGAGGAGTAAGATGGAATGCCTCGAAAAAGTCTCCCTTACCACACCCTTCAGACCAGAACACAACAGCGCATAACACTAGCTATTAGGCAAAAATAGTTCTCGCGGTAGTGCTGCCGGAGTCGAACACAAAGAGTTCTACCACCTTCAATATACAGTTTATCTAAATTACCGTAATTTTAAGTAGTAAGCAAAGCAGAGTTTGTTGCAATTTTATACCAATCTTAAATTTAGCTAATCCAATCCAACCAATCTTAAAGTAGCACTTCTTACATTAACTATTATTACCGGAATTTATTCCCTGATTATCATTATAAAAATGTAATTGTAACAGCAACTTTTATAAAACGAAATTTATTTTCTAATTATTGATCAAAAACATTCTTGGCAGAATAAGTAACTTTGGACAGGTAAAAGATGTGGACCATAGACACATTTGCCATTTGAGACATCAACATTACCGCGATAAAATGTTATTTGTCTGTGACAGGCTTTGTGGTGGAATGTACTGGCCATATCTCAAAGACACCCGTTGTAATTAAGTACACAATGAGAGTTCATATTTGGCGGTGGGCGGGAGCGTCTATTGTGCTTCCCTCGTTATCTGCAACCCAGCCTTTTTAGCTTTTATGCTGTGTTCAAACTAACGCGATAGAGGGTTGCTTTGCCACGTTCTGATTGCTATATAGATGTACCTAATTGTCGGTGCCATAACCATAACTCTAGTAATAACACTATTTCATTGCATCCATAACAATTATTTAAGATTAAGTGAGAACTGAACAAAAATATCAAATACGAACTAAAATATGAGTGGTCACAAATAATAAATCCAACAGAAAAAACTATTGACGTTTAAGGTGTAAATACTAGAAAATCTAACAAACATTTAAAAAATATGTATAAATTAACTTTATAATTCATTTTAGAAAATAAGCAATACAAATAACCGATGATGTTGGTTTTCTGAATTTAATTAGATTTAAAAATATTTTTTTTGTTTTTGTCCAAAGGTTTTTCGTTGAAAGCTTTGCGGAGCTACGACTTCCACGTACAACTTTTCCTGTCATATAAGGAGCTTTATCAATACATGAGTCCACACTACTGCCATATTTCTCGGTTGTTAAAATATGAAACACTAAGCTTTAAAGGTTTTAGAATAGGGTTACGTTCTTGTAAACTAGAGTATCACGTTAGTAAATTCCATTTCTCTATTCTACACAATTCCTGTTCGGCTCTATGGTCTTTTTCCAAACCTGTTATTTTAGGGTGAGGCAGATTGAATGTATATTTATTCGGATATCTGGTTTGAGTCAAAGATTTTTAGATAATATTTTATAAGTTGTCCAAATATTTACTTATGTACATTGAATAAAAAATGACATGAAGAAGTAACAACATGAACTAAATTTACATGTGTAAAAATACTTCAAAGAAAAATATAATGTACACATTTCCTATTATTTATTCTACTTGAAATACTTATCTAGTAATTACTCCTACATACCACCGAGACTTATCTCCTTTAATCAACTTTTCTTATAACCTAATAAACGTCTAAACGTCCTTCCTAAAACCACTCACGTAAAAACAACTTCCCTTTTACAGAGTTGGATCTTACTAACCTGTCAAGGCTGTTAATTACTTAAGGTGAGCAAATAACACAATTAGGCAATAATAGGCGTCTTCGAGCATCTAAATTACGTATACGTTTCTAAAGGCGCATCGCCCAATCTGAGAAGCATAAAAACTTTATTTCTTTCATAACAGATACAAAGAAGAAGATTATCCGGATTTTAGGGCCGACATCGATTCAACAGGGTGGAAGGCAAACAATCGCCTTTTGTTACCGCCGCTATTGAAGCTCGGGTAATTAATTATACCCAGCGAGCGCCATTTTGCAGATTCACTTCTACCGCTCTTCGGAGATCGACTGATTGCCTCCGCAGTGCTATATAGAATACCTTCGCCTATTGCAGATTTGTATGAATGGTCGCGGATCGGTAAAAAAGGAACGCTTAGAGATTGCTGATTCTTCTGATTTCTTTATAATTTAATATAATGAAGAAGAAACGAAAATAAAATGCTATCAGAATGTTTCCAACGACTAACTGTCCCCGGCATGCCTTGGATTGGCCCTAAGAAAAATACACTGCTGCATACTGCTGAAGGCTGCACTGCCTAAACAAGGTGATTATTACGGCCGATTAACGGAACCGTAATATAATTTAGTCACGACTAATAATTGTGTCGAACGAATAATAATTAGGTAAAAAAGCTTTTCCATCGAAATAATTCGTGTCGTCCTAAATACATACTTATTTTTATAAAACTAGGTGTTAAGGACAATATATGAAGAATTATCCATTAAAAACAATATCGACAAACAGTGGTATATATTTTTTTTATTTCATCACCTTTGAGTACAGGCTCACATCAGGATGAATATTTTCTTCTGTAACCTGCCACTATTATACACTATAAACTATACAAACAGTATTACCCTCACTTGCTGTATAGGTAACCCAAAACATCACAAAGCAAGAGGTTTAGAAACACCAGCAATACCTATCTGGCGCACAAACAAAGAAATTGTTGAAGAGAAAAATTACGCACGCAAGAAAAGTGGCGAGTTTAAAACATCGGGGAAAGAAATTGCTCCCGCTGTGAAACAAAAGCCGGTCCATCCATTTCTCTGCCCGTGATTATTGTCTATGCACTCTCCTTGCAATTTTACATTTTTCTAGGCCACGAAGTAGAGAACTATAAATCTAGTAATGGTTGCAATACCTTTAGTTTCAAATTGTGGTATAAAGCGGGTATCTGTAAAGAAAAGTTAATTTTTAATAGTGGTAGAAACTACGGTTCAACCGAGAAGGTAATAAGTACCGCCCAAAGCTATTTCTAAAGCTACTCTTACGTTTCGGTGAAACTTTCTTCTTTCTTATTGCTGATTAATTTATATATGAGGCGACCATTTTACTCTTTAACCGTAGCAACGTACCTGTGAACTCACGTTCCTGCGCATCTTGGTTAATAAACATAAGTGGCAAAGGCCACTTATTCTATCAGACTGCATGCTCATTTGCTTCTTCAATTTTATAAAATGAAGACGTATATCGTAAGTCTCAAGTATACTGAAGGTTTTGGGCTTTGGGGCTTGGGGTTTGTCATTATTAGCAAGCTTGTGTGCATGTTGATAACAATAGTATATGGGAACCTTATTCTTTTTGTTGTGTCATCACTACTGAAGGTTGGCCGTTACTTCCTTGAACCTCTCTCTATCCATGGCCAGGAATAATTTTTGCTGATGTTTCTCAGCCATGATTTTTACGGCTTCCATATATGGCAACCTTACATAATTTTAATAATAAATTGTAAAAAATATGAAGTAACATATTAAAAATGTTGAAAGAAATCCTGAATATATTAAATCAGTTCATCAGTAAACAGTATTGTCGTTATTTGTTATCAGCACCGTTAAAATTGAAGTCAGACATGCTACCCCTGAGGAATAAATTCGAATTTTATCTGTATATAAATAATACTTCATGAAGAATGCCTTAATTATGAAGAATGCCTGCATTCCATTCATACGGGCGACTATTAAAGTGATAGTAAAAGGTTTTGAAATTCATACAGTATATATCACTTCCTATAGAATTTTCATAATGGCAAAATGTAATCTCTTTATATGTTAATTAACAAATAGCATTTTGTGCTTTCACGTCGGATTTTCTCGCGACAGTATCGTTCAAATCACGTCACATTTTTTATTTACGTTGGATAAAGCTATAATGATGTTTCAGATGTTTATGAATTGAGTTACTTTAACTTTCCGAAATTATTACTGTTTTTCTCTTTCATCCAAACGTCATTAGCAAGTTTATTAAGAAGCTCATTTAAATAGCTACTAAAATATCCTCTATTCCTAAAAAGCAAAAATATGAAACAGGAGCTCTCACAAAAACAGATTCTGAATGGAATAAAAAACATAAGGCAGGCCCGACGCGTTCACGATAACGGCTCTCAAAAAGAGGAAATGTTAAAAACAAGTTGAAAAGGAAAAGTAAGTAAATTATGGAAGTGCGGCGAGCGTCTTTTGTCTATGGTCTGCTACTGTCAGTTATCGTCCATAGACAGATAAAGTAACCGTTTGCGGGGCGCCATATTATTACAAAGATATTTGGTATAAAATCCCAAGAGGTTTGTCCAAAACACTTCCGCTTATCAGTGTGATTTATCTGAGATTTCATTTCGGGGTCTAATAAAATTCGTAAAGTTAACGACTTTACTGGAAACGATTTTGATAAATCCAATGATTATGGTCCGCTGGCACATAAATTGACTTGTGTATGTATGTATGTGTGTACCCGCCATTTTATTTAATTTGTAATAACAGTGGCGTCACTTAGGACTCATAATGTCAAACCGTGACTGCTGTTATTAAAAAAATAAGTATTTATTGGAATATTCTGTCCACAGTTAACACATCTTTAGGTTCAAGAATATTTTTTATATTTATAGCTTATTGAAAATTCTATCAAATCTATCTTATTCTTTACGAAATGTCATGGTCATAATTGTCATTTGTTACCACGTTTAGGCAAAAGGAGCACAGGTCGCCTCACGACCAGGAAGAACGATGACCTGAAGAAGACAGTGGGAACCGTTGGATTCAGAAGGCACAAGACCGGTTGGAGTGGCGCCGTTTAGGGGAGGCCTAGGTCCAGCAGTGGACTTCGAAAGGCTAATGGATGGATAGATGGATGAATTGTCATTTGTCATATCGTATATAACATGCATAATTATATATTCACATTTTATGTAGGTACAAAATATATATTGATTAATTAAAATAATTCAAAAATACATATTGGTTTGAAGTAAAACAATGTTCAGTAATTATACATTCGTATTCACCAAATTATAATGACGAATCATGATTTCAGAGAGACGCGAGGCGCGACGCTTCAGTGCGTTGAGCTGTTTTCATTAGCGTTTGCCATTTGCAATTAGCATGTTATTCTACATGGTATTTCTATCACTATGTAAATTTTGTATGTATTACAAAATGCTATGAATGTATTTTAAATTACAATATTCAGTATTTTACTGTATGTGTCATTAGTATGGGTAATATCAACGCTCGAGGTATCGATTTAATCAAAGTACAAACTTAGTCATCATTTCACTTAAAAAATTGCAACATCATACATAGCCATCTTTTTCAATGTTCTAATAGTAAGTATAACAATGCCCGTTATGATTAAAAAATATAAAACAAATTAACCTTAACTTAGTTTTATCTAAGCGCCGATATGGGCTCCAGACAAAGCATAAAATACAATTGGAAATTAAACGGCAGTGCTTTTATGCGGTCGCTAGTATGTAGGTGCGAACAGTGACAGCCTAATGGCTGAAACATGACTTCCAAGTCGACACTAAATATAACATTTGTAATAAAATCTACGCGTTAGAGATATTTAAGCTTCGCCGGTCTCCAAAATATAACATTTATATTAAAAACTACGCTCGTATCGATATAGCTACCTACAGCCACAACCCACACATCTTGAGCAGTGGAGCAATAACAAAGTTTCGTGTAGACAAACGTTCATTTCTATTCAGCGAATTAATACCGCGGCTCATGGCTTCGGAAGGACGCGGCTCGCCCGCTCAGCGGTTTTCATTAGGCCCGACATTTGCATGTTATTCATTGCCTTCCTGTTCCTATGTCAAAGAACATTTATATGAAAGGTACTGAATTTGTTTGAAAGAGCAATCAAAGCGTCGTCTTTTGCCAGCTTTTTAGAATACATTTCAAAAGGAAACCTGAATAACAGGGTTTAATTAATTAATGTTATTTGTAAATATTATAGCTATATTGTCGTGAAAATTCAGCTTCATTCTCATTCCAATTAGCCTAATAATGTTCTAAATAGATAGGCATTCCTAGGTAGTATTCTGGAAAATAAACTAGTAGTCTCCAAATTGTTTTGACAGTATAAATGTTTCAATTTTAATGGTAAACGGTAAAATTTTGAAAATAATTATGAATTGATTAAAGGTGAAGGAAAACATTATCAAGAAACCTAAATCTAAGAATTCTTTTAAAATGGTTCTCAAAAGTGAAGTTCATCAATTTAACCTTCATCAGCCCGATTAACTATAGCATTATCATCAACCATCATCATTATCATCTTACTGTAACAGTAGACTGGTTCCTAGTGCTAAGACAATAACGAGTCGACCTCAGATATACCATATATAGATAGTATACCAGATAACAAAAACACATAAAAGCGAAAATATCCTATTTAAAGTGTTATATTCAATTTTAAATTAAGCGATATTTCTGTGAGAAATATCAATTCCACTGATGAAATAATAAGCAGTAAATATTCCGGCAACATAAACCGAATAATAAATCATTCTTTGCCAATCCATAAATTGTCGAATACAAAGGAATATTCACTAATGTCGAGACTCGATTCGACAAATTGAAGGCGAATAAAAAATCAAATTAAAAATAATTGAGAGCGTAAGCTGTCAAATGCAGAAAATGCAAGCATAAATGTCGCTGTACACATAGATTTAAAACCAATAGACGTGCTTTGCCGTATACAGCATCGGTGTATTATTTAACTACGACGAACAACGCGGGATAAGATATGCCGTTACACTCAATTCGTAGCATAAAGGAGTATGCTAAGACCACGCTTACAATAAGGATACTTTATCACCATACTTATTTTCGACATATTTTTTTTATTTATGACACTTTATTTACACTTCAAATATGAAAAGATATCTTTCTATATGGCTCTATAGAGATATCTCGGTAATATTATATGTCTAGCCAGGCTGGAGTGAATGTCAGAAAAGGCAGACTCAAATACGCTGTCATCGCTTTTCGCGACAACGACCTTTCATTTGTCCCCATATAAAGCTTTTACGCACATACGCACGTACGCAACTTACCTATCACGCTAGATAATTAAAAATCTAGCATATTAAACGCTTTCTACACTCGTAACCGCACACTAGGATTTTCTTCTGTGTCAGGGTGCCATGGACACACAAAGACGAATACACATACATCTAGACCCAGAACAGAAATCTAAATCATCGTTCAGATATCTGTCTGGCCGGGGATCGAAAACGTCAGACCGATATGGTGACCGCATTACGACGTGGGACGTCAGACCCACCAGTATCTCCGGAGATAGGGTGTAATTAGTTCTGCCTTATAAAATCAGTGCCAAGCGCTGTTGTGTTGCGGTTTGGACACCCAAGTATGAGAAGTGAGATTGAGATTCTTCAATATGCAGCGTTCCGACTAAGTCCACACAGTGGCGTAGTGTGGCGGGGGAGAGGGGAAGGGCAGAATGGCTCCGAAAGGCAAGTTTTGAGTTGCGGCAAGAATTCGACATAATATATTGTATAACCGGATAATTCTTGCAGAAAAATCCTCAAAACACAGCTCGCGCCCTCGGACGGCACATTTAGGCGGCGAACTCGACTTCGTCTCCGGGCGACATTAACCCTCGCTACGCCACGTAGTATCGACTACAGGTAGGTTTATAGTCTTACCTGGGATATGCACAATTCATCCATATAAAATGGCCATTTACCTACATCTTACTCGTAGGACTACTTGTTTACTAGCTACTTCTATATAATACTAGAGATGCCTCGCGGTTTCACCCGTTGCTACATAAGAAAAAAAAACTATAATCCATTTTTTTGTCACAAACTTCAACGATGTAGATATAAAAGTTTCTCACCTTTATCACCCACTTTGGAGTGGAATTTTCAAAAATACTCTCTTAGTGCTCCTCTACACTTCCTAAGGAATATTCATACTAAATTTCAACAGTGTAGTTCTGGCTGTGCGTTGTATGTCAGTCAGTCACTTAGTAACGAAAGAGTTTTATATATATAGATAAAAGAAACTCACATAAAAACCGAGAAGGTAAAAATTGCCAACACGAAGGCGTATCTATTAATTAAAATCCATGGTTGTCTACGAACGTTAACAGCAATCAGCGCTTTTATTATCTGAGCTAAGTTGAAATTAAAATTTACACTTTCATTGAAAGCGGCAAAAATGTGCACTGAGTCTTTTGATTAAAGTGTCCCTATATTAAACTTTCGTATCTGACGTTTTCTTTTTTGATACTAAATGCTTGATTAAGCACGATATTGGGGCTGACAGTTAATTAAAAAAATTGCATGTTTTTTATATAAGATTGAAGTATCAAGGGAGCATGCTGTTCACCTGATGCTAAATGGTTACTACCGCCAATGGACATCTGTGAGCAACTCAAATTGATAGATAGATATAAAAGATAGCTGACAACCACAGCCTACCGACCCTACCTACACCGAGAAGCAGGAACTGCTTCACATTAGAAATAAGTACGGCGGTGGTACCTCCGTCGAACTACACTGGTTCTTTTATCTGGAGTACAAATAAATAAATACTACGCTACGAATTACTACTAAAAGAATCTCCAGACATAGATGGATAATGCGGCGTCTGATATCCCATTTGCTAGTCAGGGACCGCTCGACACAACTACATAAATGAAACTAAGACTACTTATCGCTGCTCCAACGTCACTTGGTAAAAGAAATAATGAAGAATTGGAGAAAAAAAGAAATAAGAAAGAATGGAGAATTGGTAAAAGAAATAAGTAATGCATACTTTACATGTCAAATATTTTCTAATCCAATAAAACCTCTGCATCACGTGCCCTTCTAAGTACGAGTACGAGTACGAGTACGAGTAGCACGAATTGTTTAACTTTTTTCGTCAAAGAACCTTTTATAGGCTTCTCTCCGCTGGGCATCGGAGAGGGTGTGTCAGATACCGATCTCGACCATATTTCGACTAAACTACTAACGGTGTCCCTTCGACAGCTTGCCAGGGGGCAGGGATACGCTTGCGCGTTCTTTTAACTGCACACCATATAACCAATGATTGATCATAAATTAGAACAACTAAATACACGTATCAGTTAAAAGCTAAAACTCGTACAATTATTAGATTGTATTTCAGTTTTTGTTATGCAATAAATATAAATTCCAATCAAAACAATTCGGTGTTACTTCGACAAGCCGCGCGTCCTATCAATTTGTTCGCGCGAACGGACCAATGCCCAGTGATTGCCATATCGGATTTTTAACATAACTTTTTAAATTGTAGAGTACTATTTCAAGAATGTTACATATTTATATAATGTTTATATACTTTTTTATATCTTCACCAACCTACAAAGTTAGGCAATAACGGGTATAGACGGAATTTGAGGCTATTCTTTTGTGCTTCTGAGAAGACATTTGTTAAGTATTTCTGACTGGCCGACAAACTTAAGAAATAAGATGGTTAAATAAAAAAAATACGTTTTGAGATTACATTGCTATTTTAGTTAAATTCTATATTCGGATTAAGTCAATTATTCTTTTGTAAAATACCAATAAATCCATATGACCGATAAAACTGTCTTGATTGCTAACATAGTTTTCCACAAGATTTAAATGGTAGGAATTGTCACGAACAAAATAATACACCGTTCGTTTGATCTTAATCTCTTTTTTTACAGTAAAACGAAGTAGCAAACGAGCATCAGCCTACCTGATGGTAAGTGGCTACTGTAGCCCATGGGACATCTGTAATCAACCCTAGATAAAGCAAAGTCTTACTTAATGTTAGCCACAGATGCGTTACTATCCCTGAGGACTAAGATGGAAAGCCTAGGAAAGTAAGTCTCCCTTCCGAACTGATCACACTAGCACATAAGGTTTGACGGTGGTGCTTCCGGAGTCGAACCGCAGAGTTCTACCACCTTCTTTTGTATTGTATACGAGTGCATTATCAAGCAGAGAATCGAGCATCGTGCGCAGCCGGTTGTATAACTTGCACGCGTCAATTTTGATTTTTATTGTTCTAAATCATAAGTTAGGTAGGTTAACTCATTATTGTAATTTTACGAAGATTAAAGAACTCCATTACTGACGGGCTCCTCTAACACGTAACAATAAATGAATGTTTCTTATGTTACTAGTTCCAATATTGAGCGTATTTTTTTAATCCAATTCGCATTGGAGAAGCTTGTTGGAGTATGCTCCAGCCCTTTTCAATTATTAGTAAAAACCTGTGCCATGCACAGTCTAAAAAAGTCCTGCAGCCATATGTGTATGCACTTTCGTTACTTCATAGTTTAAATCCGGCTTAAATCAGTAAGTCG
>DWLI01004014.1:0-11243 GCA_018249915.1 Cecropterus dorantes dorantes
TTCAGATAAATTTATATCTTGATCAAGCCATACATGCATTTTGGCATGTAAAATTTGATTAAAATATAAAGTTATCTGAATATTTTCTATATTTTTTATATGTATGTATGTATGTCTATTTCTTTGACATGCAATACAGCCCAAACGGTTTGAAAAAATCTTTATGGGTTGAGTAGTAAATTTATCGAGGAAGGCTATAAGCTATATAATATTACGCTATGTTTCTCTGTTGTTTTTTTTTCTTCTTTAGTAGCGGGTGAAACCGAGGAGCACAGTGCATAGTGAAATATTAAAACCGGCTGCTTCAACAATGAACTGAAATTGAAAGCAATTAATCGTTTTTAAGCAGTCGGGTATAATGTCTTAATATTTTTAAGAATGTTACTTTTGTTACATTAAATCTGTATTTATTGTAAGGACATATCCACACACACGTAAACCACCAAGTCCAAATCAATAGTGTGGACGATACTGACCACATCGAAGTTATAACGCTACCACTAACGACGCATCAGGAACGTTTAACAACATTCCAAGATCATGTTTCTGTTGTGCCCACAACGCAGTGAAGTTGTGTGGGTTTATGCCACCCAGGGCGGAAGTAAACATTTTAGTCGGCCAAAAATTGGCCGCCCTCAGAAAGGAAATTTTGCCGCCCTCTAAAAAGTGCCGCCCGGGGCAGACAGCCCCTCCGCCCTCCGCCAACGCTACGCCACTGCTACAACCCACTGCAGCGTGACTTCATGTATAATCACTGCATGCACAATTTGTGTCACTAATACATATGTAAGCTGGTTGACCCTTTTGTGGTTCAACAGCGAAATCACTTAACAACTATTTATAACCAATATCAGCAGTAAGCACGGCTATGTTCCAAAAGTCCATGGGCAGCATTGCTCCCTTACCATCAGGTGAACTACATGCTCGTTTGCTACTTGTATTTTGTTATAGGTGGTTGATGTATGAATGGGCACTAAGCCTAATAGATACATAACTAAAACCTAGTAGCTTGTACGTGCGCCAGTCACGCTATTTCAGACAAATAACATCGTTACGAGGACAGTTACTAATGACAAACGCTTAAAGAGATAAACGAACCGTTGCATTAATTGTAATTTTCAGGTTACTGAAGAACACTTATATTATAGCCATTTACAGAATGTGGCAATCTTCCACGAAAATGACGACGCACGTACATATATACAAATAATTGATTATTTTGGTTTGTCAAAAAAGTAAATATCAAGCGCGTTAACCTTAGGTCGAAGAGAACATTATCGCCATCAATCTGTGCCAATTTTTCCGCAAGTGGTGTGTTCTTGATGAATGCCTAACGACGTGTGACGAGAGATAATTAGTAAGTGGGTGTTTATTTCCGATTCAGTTTCTTTTGTTGTGAAAAGGTGTTGGCTGCAATTCATCTACGTCTTACTACTGAGTATGGGTATTTTGTCTTGAGACATGTAACATAATGAATTGACAAAAGCCAAAAGCGGGTTAGTAGACTTTACGTACCTTTTTTTTTGTTTTCGAGGGGGAAACCTTCAAAAGGTACTCGACACCGTGGGAGCGACGCCGGATTATGTGGGATTTTTACCGCACTAAAACCCCCCCGGTGGTCGTCCTCAGCGGTGAAGGAGAACTCTGGGATCTCCAAAGGAACGCAACCAGAGTCCTCCAAGCGCGATGCCCTTTTCGGGCTCTTCTCTGGTGAGCATTTATGCTCACCGCACCTTCTGGTCTTTACGACGGCATTCGACCACGTATGCCGCCGTCCTTTCCGGGGTTAGTCTACTGGACGGTTTGAGCTCCCACTCTTACCGCCCGCAACCCCGAAAGCCCCCTTTTAGTCTCCTTTTACGACAGGCAGAGGATACCGTAGCCCTATTCTTGCCCCGGTACTACAGGAACAAGACTTTACGTACTTAGGTACCATTGATAATTATAAGGCGTAAATCTCATTAAATATTAAATTAGGATGATAAGTTTGTAATATGCATATTATGATTTCAAAAATCAAAATGGGAGATCCGAACAGTAATGCAAGTGTCATGGGAAATAGATTTTCGTATCACTTGGTTTTGTCAGTTATAGTTTCTTATGTTATCGTTTGCGAATTCGAGTCAGCCTCGGGGTTATGAAAGATTCTGGAAAATAACGTTAAATCTTCTAAGTCGGAAGATGGATGCAGTGGGTAGAAATTATCTAGTTATGTAATCATGAAATTTTTCGTCTTAACAATTTTATTATACCAGAATATTTTTTTATATATATTTATATACATATTAAAACAGTTCATGTGACTACTTACCAGTTATATACTTATACTTTGAACGTGAACTCTTAAGTACAAACCGCAAAAAATCTATTACATAACTCGAGAAAATAAAAAATAAGTCACAATGATTGTGACTACTAAGTACATGTAGAACTTAAGCCCTTTAACACCTTACTTTCAAATATAGTAAGTTTAGAACTTACAATTACAAAATACAACAAAACAGTGTTATTTTATGTATTATTGAAATTAGTTAGATACTGTTTTATCGATTTGGGATTTACTCATTGGGATTATTTGCTACATTACAAAATATTGATTTGTGGTTTGTGGTACAAAATATTGATTGTTTACGATAAGTAAAATTTATTAATAATATTATACTAATACTAACTGAATATACAATATACGTATACTTATATACGTCTGTGTAGAAATTTATTCTGTTAATAAAAATACATATTCATACACAATAATTATTTTCACGTTAAACAGCTACATGGCAAACAACTTTAAAATTAAATGATCCGTGCAGTAAAAGCCAAATTGGAGGGCAGGGCGGGCGGCGCATTATGCTTACACATCGGGCGCGGCGTTCCGCTTGTTTACGTTTTTCTTGACCACGTTTTCGACTAAAAATACGTTTGCATCCTGCCGTTTGAGGCTCACGCCATTGGTCGGATCGAGTGAAGGAAACCGGGGAGGACTCAAAGAGTCCGCCGACCCCCCGTCGCCCCCGCACCGCACGGTATTTTGTTTGAAAGTATCCGAGGGGCCATACTCGTAAAGCAGCAGAAATAACCCTGAACGCTGGAAGCAGCAGAATCGCGGTCAGTCGTGTTGTGCGTCTCACAGTGCTAGCTAGTGACTTCCAACATGGTTCTGGACACAGAAGACTGGGTAGGTGGATTAATATTTCAAAGTGCAATAACATTTTTTACAAAAAAAATGTTACACATTTAGGACTTAATTAAAAATTTTGATGCATTTTCATTATTTTGGATTCTTAAAGGTATTTCAATAAAATTTAATATTTCGAAATAGTGTGAGATCGATGCGCGTGATTTCAAAATGCGTGACGTACACCTGCTGTGACATTAATTTAGTGAAGTTAATATTTAGTAGTTTTAAATGTTTATGGTTTTTAACGTTACATACGAACAAATAATACGCTTAGGTACAATAATTTATTAGGCCTTTAAATATTTTTCGAATCAATTCATTGGTACGTACTTAAATTTCAATATAAACTTAAGTTTACAACACCGACGTTTTTTTTAATTATTTAAGATAAATTTAAATAAATCTGAGAAACATCATATGCTGATTTCAATTAATTCATATCATAAATTAATAAATATAAGTGGTTATATTTAAAATGTAACGGTTTATTAAGCAAATAATCTCATAAAATAAAAATTCAATTCAATATTTATTTTTAAAAACAGTAAAACATGAATACAACAGTACGACAAATGAGAGTATAGTTAGAAATCGTAACAGATAAAAATAATATTATAGAAAACAATAATGTTTTTCAAAAATACTTTTTAATAAATAAAAAAGTGACAAAACCTAAGCAAATAAGGCGAAGATGGCCTTTTTATTTGTAATAGACAATGAAAGACAGTTAACATAAATATTTAAAATATGGACCAATGCAAGCAATAAAAGTCAATTTTATTTGAGTAATATTAGAGACATGTTAATTGTGAAATAATTGGCTAAAGAATTCTAAATAACTCTATAGACACTTAGTCTGCACTATTACTTAAATTTACGGTTCTAGATAAAATGCCGTAATAGTCGAATGAAATAAATGATGTCATGTATTAATCTTAACATTATGGATGTTTTCACTTTATAATTCAGTAATTTTCAGTAATTTAAACTTAGTGGATGCCCTACAAACACGCTTAGAACTGTGTTAGTTATTAAATATTTTGTCTAATTCCATTACAACATCAATCTTACCCATCGTTCATCCTCCAAATAGAAAACTGAAAGTACAAAGTATCGTATGAAGATACGTGGCGATCGAGAACACGCAAGACCAATGAATCTATTTTGGTTTCAATTGCACGTAAAATAAATTTATTACACTTAACGGACGTGACTACGGGAAACTTGCTTTATGACCTAAATACTCAATGTCGAGACGTTAACTAGCTAGACCTATAGAAAGGTAAAGACCACAGAAATATCTTTGTTACTTGGAATGGAAGGTGAGAAGTTACCAGGAGCGCAGACTCTATAGGGGTACGGAACTAAAATACAAGTTCAGCTTAGTTATACTTGATTATTATACTTTAGCTGCACCACTTATCGTCAGTTTATATTTTTTATAAACTGAGGTCGACAAGTCAGATTTACTTTATTACAAGCAATTACTTTTGTTATGTAGAGTCATTATTTAAAGGAACATAAAAATCAAAATTCGTTTTAGAAATGTAATAAAGTATGAAGATATATGTAAGAGGCAGACGTGAATAAGTATAATAAATCTATATTTTAACATATTTCTGAAAACATAGATCATGTCACAGAAATATATAATATTTTATCACGTACATATTATAATGGTGGAATATGATAATTACTTGGCTTTGCGCCAAATAATAGTAAATACCTATTACGTTATAAACTTGCATTAATCAACATTTCACCACAAACTTAGGACAGTATGGTATGCGATTTATCATTACGACCCTTCAAATATATTTTATCTGTTACAGGCTGATGAGCTCCCGCCAGAACAAATTGCCGGTAAGTGATGGCCTACATTAATAGATTAAATAATATCACTAAATCTTGATATATTTTGTTTAGAAAAATATTATTTTGTAATGTTTACACGACGAAAAATCGCAATCTCAGTATTGGAGCCGAGCCAAAAGCACAATAGAGGCTGACTTCATAAATTTAACAGACGCGGGCTCCGCATAATAAATTCGTTCTTCCAAAATCGCGTGTGGGTTTAATTAGCCATCCCGAAATACGTAGGTACTTCTTAAAGCGAGGCGCTCAAGGCGTGGCTTCATAAACTTACGAATGATATCGTTTTTTAATGTATACGAACCTGTTTTTTAAGTATTTTTCGTATAAGAATAACTGTCATGAATTGATATCGTCATACAACTAAGTAGTTTGTTTTCTCTACTGCTATTCATCCATCCATCAGCCTTTTAAGATCCACTTCTGGACCAAAGCACCACTTTAACTGTATCCAACGATATCCCGCTGTCTCCTTCCGGTGATTCGTCCATAGGAACCCGTGTTCCTTTTGCCTGAACTGTAAGTTATCCACTCTGGTATAGGTGATTATTCATTTTTTTTAATGTGAAGCGAGTAGTAATGATTGAGCTGTCCTTTTTAGCACCTTTAATTTGAAATTGAAATTTTATGATGATTGAGTACAGACTAAACATAGTTTTAATTATTCCTAGTTTAGTTATTTATATTCCCAAAGTACTAAACAATGATTGCTTCATCCGCATTTGACAGTCAACTGCTGGATATAGCCCATAGGCATTGGTATAGATATATCACATAATACCCTAGATTTCAAACAAGTGTTTCTTATTTAATGAAATTTCATAGATACAGAGACCTGAAAGATGGCATCTTATATTAAATGTATGTCATTCCCCGTACTTTAAATACCCATTCCGTTTTCTTTCGCTTTCTTCACTCATAAACCACAGTAGGATTTTCTTTTGTGACGTGGGTACCATGGGCACACATAGACGAATACACCGACACCCTAACTCATAACAGAATGTAAAATCATCATTCAGATGTCTCTGTAGCCGGGGATCGAACCTGAAACTCATTGCGTGACAGACCTGTATGGTGACCGCTTCGCCACGCGAGTTTTAAATACTTGCGCATTTTAATTGGTATTGATAATTACACATATAACATAATAATATAAGGCCTGTCCTTTGTCTTGTAATTATAAACGAACCATTGGCACTTAACAATCTGTGAACAGAAAAAAAGATTAACAAGATCGAATTTTAACGAGTAGGCAAACGAGCCAGCGCAGTCGAGCGCGGAAATGACAATACCAACAGCTGTCAAATCCGTAATGACAGTGACGACAGAAAAAACATTGTTGTCGTTTAAAAAACACATCTGTCCGTCTGTTGGATTTAAATACAAGCTTTGCTGTTAGTTTTTTGTGAAAGTAAACAAATCAGGACGTACGTGTAGTAATAGTTTTATCTTAATTGATTCGGATTTTTGAAATTAAAGGAATTCATAGAGGCATTTTAAAGATTTATTTTAGTATAAAACATTATAAATTAACTTAAAAAAACATTCTAAAAATATTATAAGAATTAATCAATTACTGTTTAATAATAACACGCTTTCTACACTCCTAGCCCCGCACTAGGATTTTCTCCTGGGTCGCGGGTGCTATGGACACACAAAGACGAATACACAGACACCCAGACCCAGAGCAGAAATCTAAAATTCATCATTCAGATGTCTATCTGGCCTGGAATCGAACCCGAAACTCACTGCGCGTCAGACCGGTATGGAGACCGATCCGCCACGCGGGCCGTCATCAATTACTGTTAAATCAATTACTGTTAAAGTTAAGATGCCTTAAAAGCTACAATCATTCAATTTATTAAACTCAAAAAAAATCTAGAGCGGCAGAACATAATAATTTAAATGATTTTTATTGAAAAAATGAGACTCAGCTTATTATTAATTTTGTTTAATATCTGATGTGATAGGATAGATACAATGAGAGCAGCATTCGTTTTTGGCGATACCAAAATAGTACGTTTAAAGAATATCTTAGATGTCATACATGGAAAAATATGTAAGTTCTATGTTCATAAAGACTCCCTCGGTACATCGATACCAGTCACATCATGTAATTTATGTGTATTATTTAACACTTAACTCAAATGAAAAGTGACATACAGCTGCATCGTTTAACAATTTTACAAGCGCGTCATTAGGTAACTAATATATCATTCGATGCTTACATTTTCAAATGAGATATTTAAAGATATCGAAACATTAGTTGATTTAATATTTAAGAAATGCCTTTAATATTTTTGTTTTAACAATTAGTAATGAGGTTCCGTACACCGAAATACTTTGGGAAAGATGTCCTAGGCCTAATGGGTTCTAAATTGTCAAGGGTTCTGATATATAAATCAAAATAGTTTATCACACAATAATAACGAAAAACTTTACATGGAAACTTAAACTCCAGAGAATTATATAAAAAGTAAGTTCTCGAAGTTGTGTGAAGTCTACCACCAATCCACATATGACCAAGATCGGTACTATGCGTGACCAGCAGTGGGAAAGTTCCCTGAAATGATTGTTTACAAAAAAAGGTAGCCTTTCATCATTGGCACTAGTTATTTATCGAACAGTCTATTTGCACGCTAGGTTAAAGATAGATTCTGTTTTTTACCATTAATTTTTATGTGAAAATTACGATACAAAGTAAAAGCAGTAAAAATTGTTTTGTTAGTGTATACAGGGAAAACATGAGGTTGTTTGGGCGGGCGGCGCGGCGTGGCAACACGCTTGGACTGTTGCCAATGCGCCGTGAAAATCAGATAGAGCGTGCTATCGTCATTGTTTAACCAAAATCTTTACTCAATTTTCGAGAATTACAGACAGACATGAACCGGCGATGAGTAACCGTATTCGTGATGTTGTATACACTGGAAATAAATTTCTATTTTTGAAATCGCAAACAGTTACAAAATGCAAATAATATTTGTTTATGTTATCCCGCCGCGTAACCAAAACAGCTGTAACGTCCTGGACGCTTCAAGTTTTAGCGATTCCAAGAATATAGTTATAATATAGACATACTTTTATAGTAGATTCTCTTGAAATTAATACACTTTATCATTTCATGCACTGGCGTAAGAAAGTGTTCATGATTAATTTCTGTCTACAAAGCTACACTAAACAATCAATTATATAAATCTTCGAAGGCAATGCAAATGTAACCAGCATAAGAGCTTACTGCAGTCCATGGATGTTTACCTACTTTATCTAGATAGAAAACCTACATTCAAATGGAAGTGCTTCATTTCATATAACCTTTTTTTCACGCTTGTAGTTCGTGATACGATGGTACATCTTTTTAACCAACTTACATGGTTCTAATACCTCGAAACATAGAAAACATTCGGTAAGTAGGCTTGTTTGCGTAAATAGAAATCGACAGTAGTACAAAATATGGTTATAGTTTGACTCCGGAGCCGCTACCACCACCACTTATTTCGTGTTCTGAATTGAAGTGTTTGGTTCCATTAACATATTTTACCCTTATCATAAGTATATCTCTGTACAAGTGATAACATACCGTCAGGTGGATTGGCAAGCTCGGTAACTGCGTCAAATTTATATAAAACACTAAACAATCTCTTCGATACCTCTTTAAAGCCAGTGCAATTGCAACTAGCAAATGGTCTTAAGGTCATAAGTGGTCATCTCTAAATTAAGTAAATTTCGTTCAAAATTTGAAGTGTCGCTTGAAGCGACAGTACAAAACTGGGTTCCCCTCGGATTATGAGACCAGATACATACTTGTACATTTGTTGTTATAATCAGCGCTGATGCTTAAAACAAATTTGCTTAATACATGCACGTAGCCATAATCAAGTAAGCATTTCTGAAAATCACATCATATTCTCAAATATAAAAAGGAATTATGAAATATCTGCTGACGCAGTGTCCAGGTTTCGAAACCATCCCATGCCGCGATCGTGGGCAGATAATTAATAAACTCAAATATAAGAAAAAAGCAATAAAACGCACGGGTCTTTGAGACAACTGCCAAGACATTTTGATGATTAAAATTAACAACTCGGCTGGCGAAAATAAAAATCATGTTTTTCTAGTATTCCGCTGGCAAAATATAGCAAGACAGCTGCGCTCCGCTAAGCGATGACTTCGGACCAACGACTTGCTTTATCATACGATCTTAAAAAAATAACGATCATTAAAAGATCTCGGTTCCGTTCGTTCCCTTTATATAAATTCATGACCTCCTTTCACAACGACGATCCACTTGGCCCAGTGGTAAATGTAAAGATCTGCTATGTAGACGGTTCAATCCCCGGACGACCATCTAAATGAACAATTAAGATGAGTACGGCGTCTACCCATGTCATATTAAGATTTAATACAGAATTCCTGATATATGTATCTAAAATATTTAAAAAAAAAATGTTTATGTTTGTAAAAACACCACTAGTATCACAAGTAATTAATCGATGAGCATCGTTTAGTGTTATTTTAAAGAATGATATTTTATCGTGTTGCACAAATAGAAATCTATTTTGTAAATTTGTTCTTACTTATAGCTATTGTTTATGTTTGATTATTCAATGATAGTAACTACTTAAACGTGTAACATAACATGTATAGAGTGCGATTCTCAAATGTTATTTGAATCTACCATATCAATATCTCATTTACATGGTTTGAGATAAACTCAAAACATTTAAATGAAAAATAACGCAGTCTGGAGAAAGAGCATTTAAAATTTTGAGAAATGAGATCGGCGGTTTGTCTCTCAACTACACCATTAAAACTTCCAAGAAGTTTATTTTTGCTAGCCACATTTGATATCACTTTATATTTATATACAATAATGACGCACGTTCAGAAATATAACTTATATGAAACCGGGCAAATTACGACGGATTTTTATAACAGCCGTCACTCGCCAACGTATATAATAAGTTGTCATATAGTCTTCATTCTCTTTATAGGACGGAATAATAACTCATAATTTATCTTCACTTTTAATTTACTGAGTATAGTAAATGACATGGTACATGAGTTCTGGCAAATCTTTTCATATTTTTAATAAACATTCGAGAAAGAAAGTGTTATGCAGAAGTATTTATATTTTTTTATAAATATACAAGTACAAATAATGCAATCAAAATAATATTTGAAATCGTAACCTAAAATTTAAAATAATTTACCAAAACATGTAGAGTTTACAAAACAAAAACCGGTTGGTTTGAATTATCACTTCTATAGAAGATTTTTTAATATTGTAGAAGTAATAAAGGAGCATGCAGCCCATATGCATATTAAGGGACTTATGCCGTTCATGGTCACCTATGATCAACCCCAGATAAGATTAGAATTCTACCTGAGGTCCAGATGCTGAAAGTGGAAAACTAACCGTAAAAGAAAGCAACGAGGTCATGTTTGGATAATTTTCTCATCAATGAGTCTGGAAAGCAAATTTTTATTTAAAAGTTATATGTTAAAAAATTATATTACTATGTTGGTAGACTCCATAATTAGTCTGAGAGACGGACCTGGATAGTTGAAGTTGTTAAAATAATATCAACTCTGAATATATTTACTTAATCTTTAGTGAACTTAGAAGAGAAGAAAATTAGTATCAAGTTCAAATTAATTTAATAGTAGTGTTATCATTATAATTTATTATCAACATCCATGCGTGTTGCGCCACGCTCCGCGCAGGGCGCCGGCGATGCAGCCACGTTGCACCAAAATAGACGTATTGCACAACTTATTCGCATTGCATCTCGGAGCATTGAACTGCTGTCCTAATCTCACTGTAGCTCGCCCAGCCATCAGTGCAAGTGTTTTTATTGCCAGGGCAACACCGCAATTGCAACTATTAGCTAGTTATCCTTACAGAAAGTCCTTTAAAAGGGAAATTGTAAAGCTCATCCGGAAGAGCGTCATGAGTACGCTAAACATTGAGGGTATACCACTGCACTCAGATTTCAGCCTATAAAAGTGTTACGTAATCAGTTCGCCGGATTGACTAAGTAAGTCCTTTTTGTTACAGTCCTCCGCAAAGCTTTCGATGGCTTCGACCACAACCGCTCGGGCAGTATCCCATGTGATTTCGTCGCGGACATCTTACGAATGATGGGGCAACCCTTCAACAAGAAGATCCTTGAAGAGCTCATCGAGG
>DWLI01004015.1:0-11242 GCA_018249915.1 Cecropterus dorantes dorantes
AATTCTTACTCGTAGAAACTTGATATTAGATATTTCATTTACAAAATTGTCAAACAGTTGTGACGATGTTCAGTGACATATAGATAAAAGAGCACTGATGCTGACCCAGTTTTTTAAATGTGCACCGAAAATTTCCAAATGTGCTGTCATAATTACTTCGTGACTTATGACGTCAATAGCGTTCTTTATCGAACGGGCTCGTAAAAATAACACATATCGTCGCTTATGGAGCGACAAAAGACTGTATATTTTGTTTGAAGAATTTCATACAAAGTATACAGTTATACCGCGCAATTGATATTTAGTAAGCTTTCAGGAGAGACATAAACTATATATTTTGCCTGAAGTATTTCATACAAAATATAGTTTTTTGTCTCTCCTCAAAAGTTACCAAATATCATTTACGCGGTATTGTTATATAAGCGACGATATCTAAGACTGTTGAAGGTGGTAGAACTGTCGTAGTTTGATTCTAAAGAACCATTGTCACAAGTATTTCAGACGTATAAGTGTTAGCGCTGCTGTCTTTAGTTTGAAAGGTTTGTAAGGATAAATATAGATATATAAGATATTCCGACGGCGTTCAGGGGTAGCAACGCAATTCATTGACTTCATATAGTTGTACCATCTGGGCATGATAACAGACGGGTGGCAGATTCCTAATCATAAAGTACTGGATTGGATTTAGATTTGCTGCTTCCATTGCATGAAAATCAACGCTACACACACAACGCACGATATAGAAAGATGATTTGAAATAAATGTTGTTTTAGGAGAATTATTTTAAGTTCTACCATCATCACATAAAAATACCTACCACCGCCTATTCTAAGGTAACTAATGACAGATCTATCTACTACGTATACGTTAAAACTGAAGTACAGATTTCATAAGAACTGATCCATTAAATCCCAGATTAAAAACTCATAATAATATTGACACGAATCTTATGTTTCACATAAAGAGACAGTGTTGACCCAGTTTTCAAAATGTGTGCCGAAAATCTCCAAACGGCGCTAATGCGTTGTGCATGTAATTTGAAGCTGGTGATTTATTCTCAACAGTATCATTTAAACGTGAAAACTTCTCCATAGAAAAGTTTGACTCCATAGAAACCACTACTAAGTATGTCCTAAGTACGTAAAACAAACTGGGCTAAAGAGTACACGCCGGCCACCGATCAGATGGACTGATGATTGGAAGAAGACGGCGGGCTACTGCTAGATTCAAATAGCGCAGGACCGGCCGGGATGGCGTAGATTAAGGAGCCTATGTCCAGAAGTGGACTTTGAAGAGCTGATGGATGTATGACGTAAAACCAGGGATAGGCGCTTCTGTGTTTATGTTAGGATGTTGTTCAGAGACACCCGGTATTTGGACTTGTCCTCAGTTGCAACGCACCTATGTGCGATCAGGCAGAAGCATAGTTAGATATAGGTTTACAGATATTCCTGAGTATAGCTATAGCATTTTAGGGGGAGTCCAACGGTAGAGGTACGAAAAAAAGTTGGGCTAGTCTCTGAAATTTTACTCCACCTATGTTTGGGAATAGACACCAAAATTTGTCGCCAACAAACAAATAAAGGTCCTCCTGTTTGTATTTTTTCTTTTCCTCCACTATTTTTACTCTAATCAAATCAAACGATAGACAAATTGAGTACTCAAATCAAAATTTGGGTACTTAATTTGTCTATGGTTAATACCAACATTTATCAGCATTCTTAAATGCAATAAAAACGGTATTCGCTAAGTTGATTAACGACTACCACTGATTGTAGACGTACTCAATGTCGAAAATAGCGTTCGTTTACTCGTACCTTGTTCAAAATGTAATTTCCGAAATACCTGAAATATCGCATGCATAAAATGCATTAGCGTTTCGTTGGACTGCCCTCATTTAAAGCAAATCGTCACAGTATTTACAATAATGTGAGCTTTGTTTTGTATTTTTGACCGACGCTCCAACTAATTACTTTCTAAAATTGTGTTGAAAGCTAGGTGCCATAAATACCTAGTTTTTGTTGTACCTTCTTATTAGTACGAGGCTACTCTGAGACGAATTAAGTCTAATTAGTAGTTAGGCCCATGGAAAATCACCATGTCATCAGTAGCAAACAGAAGATGAACTCTTACCAACTTATACCTAATAAATGCCTGATAATGAAGTTAAACTGAAGCATTAATTAAAGTATTCAAATCTCTCTCATCTTGCAACGCCAGAATATACCTACCTACATAGAAGGTAGGTACAGCTACCACCTTTTGGGTGCTCGCTTGCTGCTTGCTTGGCACAAAGAGTGTCTAGGTATGTACCTAGCTACCACAGTTCTCCAATATAAGTCAACTGTTTAGAGTAATAGTACGTATGTAACAATTTTAACCTATTAGTTTTTTTATTGCCTTATTTCGCAACCATAACATACCTAGTCTATAGCTTGATTTTAATTAGTTGTAGTATGAAGTACTCGTGTACACCTATTTCTGTCAAATAACAGCAGTGTCAAGCACCGGCTCTTTTTGGTCTGAAGGATGTGGTAAGGGAGACATGCTAATCTGAGGCGTTCCATCTTAGTAGCAATCTCAGTATCAACGCATCTGTGGCTCACTCGGGTAAGACACTGATGGGATTGATTACAGATGTCCATGGGCGGTAGGAGCCACTTACCATCACGGCACAGGACACCCATTAAGGGCACCTTATTGTACAGCGGTTTGAGTATCGATAGATTTATCCATTGAAAAATCCCTTAAAAACAGTCACTATATTTTTACATTTATTATTTAACCGATTTAGACCGAAAAATGACGTCATGTAAAAGCCCTAATTAAAATCCAATTAGAGTAAAAACATCGCCGAAATTGTCACCTGTTCGTGCTTGCGTGCCTTACCGGATAATTGCGAACTATTTCTGTTATTCCACAACCCCTAGGCACCCCCGTGAAAGCTCATACAGGCTTTGTCCTATTGCGAACGGGCACGCAATTTTGGCTTTTCATAAAAATACCATAGATAAGAGTAATTTTGTTGTTGACCACTGGCATTTTCGGAATTTGGTTTTTATATTTTCGATGTAAAAGGTCCACGTTAAGTTGGTGCTTATTTTGTATAACTAGTTTAAATCGGTTCAGTACCTAAATTCATAGTAGGTATTATCTGTAGAAGGCAAATTTGTACCTGTCGAACACGTTTTAGATAGATAGTTTTAGATGGACTACTTATACGATTTTAGACTAATAGGTATTATGGCGAAAATTATACTTTTTAAAATGTAAAAGATACTTACGATTTGCGGTTTTAATTTCTTTACTGCTCATATTTCCACCAACTTGCTCCGATCGAGGTCACGGCGAAACTGAAGTGACGGGAAAAAAACCGGCGACCAGTAGGTAGATACTAATGGTAGATTAATCTATCTACCCTACATCTAGTTCGTTTCTTATTTTTAAATTAAATATTACGACATACACTAACCGTATCGTATTAAGTACGCATTAAACTTTGCACTACTTATTTATGATTAAAATCATAAATAAGTATATATTTTACAATTATAATTATCGTAAAACAGTTTCAAAACACTTACTTCTTACCTACACCATTTCAAGCTAATATTTTATACCTACATTTTTAACAACTTAACTAAATCAGGAGCTAAAATGTACCTACTTTACTTTTTAACGCTACTTGTCGCTGTTTCCGTTTCCGCGTAAGAATCCTAGCAAATATTAACGCTGAGTGAGATTTCAAACGAATAAAATTACGGTAAAAAAATCAAGGATTTAATTTAATTTAAGTAGTTTCGGGTTACATATGAACAAAATATGGGACACCTGGTTATCTGGCAACCCTGAAAAAACATCGAAACAAATCCAATCACTGGCCCTATCACTTTAAATAATGCATTCAAACGACTACTCTCCAAACAAATTCAAATACAAAAGAACGATCTGTCAACAACTGAATTGCATAACAAAATTCAAATTTGGAATAATCAGTTGTCAAAATCACCGAATCGCACCATCGACGCTCCCTCGCGCAGCTGCGTTGGCCAAGGTCAGTGCCATCGTGCCGAGTGCGTTGCCCAAACGCATGCGAAAAATTCACGCGCACATGCACAGGATGCATGCTGATGTAGTAGTGCAAACAACGACAAAAAGTATCCGAATTGCAGGCCATAGATTATGATGGTAGAGGTGCTTTTTGTTATTTCTACTTTGTTGCTGTTTTTTCATAGCAATATTATTTATATAAGGTATGTGTTACATATCATAATATCAGCTGGCATGGTACTTCTCTTACATTCAGGGTCATAATCAAAAGCGCTGTTCAAATAGGTATTGGTAACGTATCTTTTTAAAGAATTCACAAATTCTAATGTTTATTTATCAGTTAAAGCAAGAATAATATATAATTTCTGATACACTTATCGGACATAAATAATTATGTATTGTTATTTTATGTCAGATCAGTGTATTTTTTTATTTAGAGGAGAATTTACGCTTGTTCTATACCTATATGTGAAGTATTGCAATAATATTTTATCAAGAATTTTTAACATGATTAACATTTAAAAGGTTCTCCTTTAAAAATACAAAGCTCTGAAAATCATTACCTTCTTCTTCTAAAATTTACTATTCATCTAGGCGATAGATATCTATAGAATCTGTACAATATGTTCCTTACCTAAACCCGACCTGTCCCTATTTAAAATGTGATTATTATTTACACCCGCCCTACTGCCTCCTTAATCTTTGTACACGACAAAAAAAGCCAACCAGTCAAAGTACCCGAATTGCATTCGACACACGCACACAGGCGCGCGCGCAAGTAAGTCAAGAGCAGAGTAAGGTCACGGTCTCCGATTCGGCCGTTTTCGGCTCAGCTCGCCGCTGCGCCTGCGCACGTTTTTTTGAACTTTTTGCATTCACTCTTTTGTATTTAGGTACCTTTGGGTATAGGTATTTAAGCTGATGCGTCCGATTAGTGGACGGGTTCGGGTTATGTATTAGAACGTTTTTTGTACCGTCTGTGTATCCTGCTTGCAGTGTTATGTAAAAGGTACATAGTTTTGTTGGTTGTATTTTAATTTGCTACATGTTTTAGCGTTTTATGTGTCTACACGTGAGGAATATTAAATAAGTTGATTAATTATTGATAGGAGTTGCATTGATGATAAAAAAAGTATTTTATTTTATTTGAAAATTGGATATTCATGACTTAATTAAATGTTATTCATAAACTTACTTGTCATAATGAAACTAAAATTAATTGTTATAGTTGTATGTTTTGTTTTTGTTTAATAACAATGAACGTAGAATTTATGTATGCGTCATGCATTACATTCCTTGATGTAGTTATTTGGGTATGTTCTAATTTATGTTATTTTGGATAATACAAACGTGCTTTTTACATTTTATTTGGTAACTAGTAATACGTAATATTTATTTTTAATGTGTTAAAGTTAATACTTAATATGACAATGTCTGCTATAAATACAAAAAATCTTGAATTTCAAAAGTCAGTGACTTTATTTGCACTCGTCCGAAAATAGACCGTGGCTGAGTACCGACTACAGACGTAGCCACCAATTTGATCCGCGCCAAAACTGGTTTCCCGCCATTTTTTCTTTGGGCGGTTTTGAGCGCCATGTTGGTTGTTTTGTTTTTAAATTTTAAAACGTGGCCTTGAAAACAAGTGGTATGGAGCCTCGAGCCACACGAAAAATAAGTGCAGCTTCTCAAACCGAAATTATTCTTTACAAATGTACGTGGATACGTTATTTGTGGTTTTCTGACCACAATAATGAGTTTGTTGGCATTGTAATTTTCTTTTTCGTTCCTGTGAAGTTTTTGAACATGATTATATGACATTTGGCCGATGGGCCGTCAAGTTATCGACTGTTTTCGTTTATTTTGAGCAAATTAGGTCTTGAGGTTAACAAGTAGCACGTCTCTGTGGTCTAATTAGGTCCAAAATTGGGGTTATTACTGCATTTATCAATGCATTTTGTAATAACGGCAATTTTGTAAACATGCATAAATTGTATTGGCGTCTTTAAATTGTAAGCATATTGTATTGTATTAAAATACAACATGTACTAAATGTAATAAAAATATAAGAATTATGCCTAAGTACTCGTATGATAGGTAGGTAAATAAGTGGTATATATACTCAGTAATTTTTTTCTTCTCTGTTTTTTATGAATCCATGATAGATATTATTTAGGTAGTGTGTAGTTATGTATATTGATAATTTATTAGTTGGATAGTAGGTGATAATGTCAAAGCATTGGTAACAGAGTGATAAATGAAACAAAAACTTCAACAAATGAAAGAAATTTATTGTATACAGGTTTTAAATATCCTCGCACATTCTTACACCTGCCTAACCAGCCACGTCAGTAAGATATTTAACGTAAGATATAAAGTTCTTATAGATAAAGGACATTACATAATATGAAAAAATTTCACCTCAAATGATGCTAAGTAAGTTACATTAAATTTATACGTAAGAAACGGTTCGTCTACATACATCGTGTACAATTCCACAATTTCAAATCAACTTTTTTTATGTCGCCTAGCGACCTTTTTGGACGTTACTTTTAACTTTTTTTATCAAAAAATCTCAGTCGAATCGCCGTAAGCTTAGCTTCCAAAATGTTTCCACATCTAAAAATTTGACTAGATTCAATACAAGTGTTGTGCCAATCCCAGGTTTTGCCGCCAATTTACATTTCAACTGTGTCGCAACAGACGTTGAGTTAACATATAAACAAATAATAAACCTATAAACATCACTTTTCTTACTGAGGAAGTGAATAATATATAATCTATAATAAAAATAATAATTGAGTCGCTAAAATTAACGCGAATTCATCAATCATCTGTAATGACGATTAAACAATAATAATAATAAAAACTAAAGGAACAAAATAACAAAAATAAAGAGGCGAGTAAGGTATATTGAAAAAAAATATTCCATTAAAACTTGTACTCAATAATTACATAACAATATTATAATTTGATCTTGTTAGCTCCTTTAGCGGTTTATATATTATTAAAAAAAAAACATGAGCCATTCAATCGATTATTTAGGAAATAACAGCGTCTCTCTAAATACATTGGTCCATTACCTGATTCCTTATTTGTATCCGATCACAAATTAAAAAAACTTTGCGAAGAAAACATTCTCAAAACGAAGAAATGTTCCCCAGCAGTGTGATGTGTTAAGTTGTAAGCGTTACATTAAAATTTCAAATAAATATACCGTGATTATATGTCGAATTTTACACTATCCATCGTTTTAATAAAGATAACACTATATTTAATATGTCTAAAAGTAAATGCTTCTTGTTGTACATAATTTTTAAAACGAACGCAGCCTTCCTCCGCTCCCAGCATGATAAAACAAATACATCATACGTCGTTCCGTTCCACGATAATTCTAACGTCAATATTAATAAAGAATTATTGTAATAATATGTAGTACAATAATTATATTTTTTGTTTAAAAATTAATCTTCTAGAAATACATACAGTTGTAAAAGGAAAACAATTAGTGACAATAAAGGTGAAACTTACATGTAGAAAATAGTATCAATCTTACAGACCGTTTTGGAAATGGAGACGCGTGTGTGTGTGCGTCGCTCGGTCTACACACCGATAAAATAGACGATCACACAGCGACACTGTCTGCAGTTACAAAACGGTTATACATAGGTACAATCACACAAACAAACAACATGTGTTTACGAATGCTTAGAAGTAAGATCTGGCAATGTCTTTTATGAGTTTCCCGCCACGAAAGCGTCCGCCATCTTAGAAAACGGACGCGGTGTCGTTCGGAAACGCGTAGGATTTATGATTGCACGCAGTAAGGATAATACGTTCACAGTATCTCGCGAAATTCTAATGTTTATTTTTAATTAAAAATGCAACTTCCCTTCATTGTCTTTTTGTTCCTGGACCAGTCGAGGACCGTTCAAGACTCTAACCTAATCCTTACGGAATTTATTACATTACGAAAAAAAATTAACAAAATATTAAAGAATTCCTACCGCCTACCTATTAATTGAAATTACACTACAGTATTAACTAAAATACTTAAAACTATGTGGAAAAATGATTGAACAATATACAATAAAAACGATTCACTAATAAACCAGTGATCTCTTCAATCTGAAAGTACTGTATCATGGTTGGAACTTTTTGTATCACTGATATCCGAACCTAAACGACAAAAAAATCATTTTTTTGAGGTGAATGATTTTTTTAAACAGCCAGTTTATTAAAATACATGAATATATTATTATTCCTTTGGAAATAAACCGTACCTAATGCGTTACATATGAGTGTAAGCAATGTGGCTATACTGCGGAGATCACTGTCAATAATATTACTTGTGTAAGGCGGTGTATACCATTTGTACCGACCGGCCCAGTGCTGTGGCACTCGGCATTTTCTACTACATATCAGTCGCAACTCTCATTTTATACCGGGAATTGAACCCCAAACACTTTGCACAAAAACAATGACATGTATAACATCTCAATATAATATTATAATCATAATATAATATAGGGTTATTTAAAATAAAGCCACTTAAAAATTAACTAACGTTACAAAATAAGATTAAACAACATAATGATTTGTTCCCGATGCGAAAATATTTATATTATAATTAAAAAATCTAGTAACATTCTAATCGGAATGTTCATTAATATCTAAATTCTCTTTGCAAATTGTCCCATCCTATTATTTCTGTACAGACTTACACAAAATAACTTTTTTAAGCTATCAACAGATGTCGCACTCGACACGGTCGCAAGGTCTACACATAGACGTTCAGTCGGGCATAGACTAGCGCTGCCTGATGACGTATACACTTCGTTTGTCTATGGTCGCCGCGTGCGGCGCTAGTGCCGTGCGACTTGATCGTCTGTGCGTACAGCCTTATATACGTATAAACAAAAGTTGTTCGAATTTGGGGACGCTGTTAATGCGATGGTTAGAGCCGAGCGAGAACTGTGTTCTGAACACGCTAGTCCACCCTTTCACGGATAAATGCACATAACAGATCAAAAACCACTAGACGCTTTCGAAAATCATGAAAACGAAAGATGAATGCTATCGACTAGTAAAATGTCGAATATAAAATTTTTTTAAAGATTTTTTTGTTTTTTTTTGCAGGGCGTGCGTTCGACACTTCGACACAGGATATGTATGGGTATTTGGTTTGCTGTAAAGAGTTCCGGGGGCTGGCGAGGCGTGTCGAAATGTCGAGTTCGACCCTAAGTATCCTAACTTGTGGTCTCTGAAGAAAATGTACGACAATAACTTTAACTTGTATATAATATATGTATATTTTAGTTACATACACAATACAAAGACTTCTTAATTTTCACGAGGCGCACATTTACACGTATCTTACAGTAGATAATAATCGTATGATAATTTTAAATATCCAAATAGTTTTTACCTAAATTTATCTGGGAGAGCGTATACATTTTCACCATCTCTTACCTCCATATATTTATGATTGAACACCAAAAACGTCATAAATTTGAAGATATCATTTTTTTTGAGGATTTTTGGGCTAGTTATAATTTTAAAGTCGACAAGAATATAATAATGATTATTCATATTTTTGTATAGTCGATAAAACATTTAAAACTTGGACCATGAAAAATAATATATATCTTCTTAAGATACAATAATAGTACATAAAATATATAAGTTCACTAGATGTATGTACGTTCGTGTATAAATCGTGATGGGCGGCGGCTGCGAGGACCGCTCGTAATATCTAAATATCACATTCAGTAATATAGAATCCACGTGTTAGCTTAGACACAGTTTAAATTACTATTTTTTTTTACAAAATAATAATTGCACACAAGTTCGAACATGGCTCCGTTCGCGTCGGAGCGCACTGAAATACGTCTGTCCCTTTCTCTCGACGACTATCGCCGTGTCGCGACCTCTCGATAGAAGGAGATGGAGTGACCGATCCCGCACGTAGCTAATAATTTCATTCAATATATTACCTATCTAATTATAAAAACACCGCACAAAATTTGCGATTGTCCACTTAAAAATCCATAACATTTACACCCATAGCTAGCTTTATAATTAATTTGTTACATTGTTTTATTACTTAAAAATATTTAAATAGTTGATTTCATAACATTAACTTTTGGTTGTCTGTTACTTAAAAACAAGATCAAAAATCGAGGCTTCCGGATTTGGGAGAGTTTGGACAACCGAGTGCTTCAGTGTGATCCTCCTAGTCTATCGACCCTCAACATAAATGCAAAGATATCTTATATCTAGACACGGTGCTCGAACAAATGGGATTGAAACAGCTCAATTTTTATTACATAGACAATAGAGACGACGTTCTATGTGTCTATGGCGCAACAGATAACATAATCGGCGGGAAAAGCGATACAGATACATTTTTGACTGTATTTAGACGTTTGCCCGGTTGCGACCGTAGATCTAGACATAGGTATATCATATCTTCACTAAACAATAGGAACCCGCCTTTAGTATTGCATATAGATCTTTATATACACATTTCCATGCATGATATTAAAATGTGTTCATCGGACATCCATGATGCCTTCTGTAACCGCTTAATCGAATTTAAATAAATACAATGGAAATTTAATTTCCAGTCGGAACACGCAATATACTTAAATGCTCGATTGAGCAAGACAACTTAAACAAAATATATAACACGCCAATATAAACATTAAACAAAATATAAGCTTCAGTTTCGTATCGATTCTAAAAGGATAACACCGAAGGGCACCTAACATAGCGTCCCGAGCGTCCGTCAAGGGCTTCTAAACTATTTAATTGTGATATTGCATCAGTAAAGCTGTGTTATATCGAACCGGTTGTGAGTTTAGGTAACTATTGTGATATTTGGTGATCGTGCGTCGAACGGTGATACAATCGGGGAGAAGCGGAACCGAGAAACTACGACAGATACATTCGAAAACAACGTAAATGCACAAACGAACCCAGTCGACATCGCATCCTATCGAACTAACGTTATTGTCACTACAACAGTTATACACAAACGACGCAACGAACGAAAAATCCAAGCGCACTACGTCATCGGCGGCGTGTTCCATCGGAATGTACTTTACTATTATCACAACTGAGATCGCTAGGCGCGGTCGGGGGGCGCGGCGGAGGGCGCGGGCGGCGCGGGCGGCGGCGTCGGCGTGCC
>DWLI01004016.1:0-11241 GCA_018249915.1 Cecropterus dorantes dorantes
GGGCACGGGTCTTCTCTCAGAATGAGAGAGTTTAAGGCCATAGTCCACCGCGCTGGCCAAGTGCGAATTGGTAGACAATGATGAATGAATGACAACAACAAGACAAATATTGCATTTACCGGGACGTTTATATCTTCTATGACACAAAAGAAAATTAATCCTTCCAGATGTATCTTCAAAAGCGATTCCTCTGGCGCGGCTCCAAGCTCTTCCGCCACGCCATCCAGTTCGTACTTATCATGATGTCGTGGTATACCGTCATGTCGCGCGTCTCCGACTACAAACACCACTGGAGCGATGTCCTGGCTGGATTTTGTATTGGACTCGTCTTTGCTACCCTTAACGTGAGTTTTAGATATTCTTTATTTAACACCAAAATTTGTTCTAATAATATCTACTTTAATTTAAGTTCATCTTCTATATGTTTAATACCGTCAGATAATTTGTTCAAATAAAGTATCTTGGATTAGATATTTTTAGTATTGGTATTTGATTAAATAAATTGTAAAGTAATTTATCAAACTATCTCATCTTAAACTATTCTTTTTCTTAGAATTAATCGTGACATATTAAACTAAATTGAATTCTTTGCGTGACCGAACTTTTTTTTTCAACTGTGCTGGTACCACTTCCAATCGCCATATCTTTTTTTATATATATGTATAGAAAACTAAGGATAAGGCAGACGGGCTACCTGATGGAAAGTAGTCACCGTCGCCTATGGACATTTGCGAAACCAGTCCACGCTTGTATATTCTTATCGATTTGATTAAGTGCTTATTTCGTACAAGAATGGTATTTTTAGCCAGTTCTGTTCTTTAAGAAGGAATAGATGACCACAGACCACACGATGGACACGTAATAATTATATATCGTTTGCTTCTTAAATAAAAAAAAAATATTTTTCCACAGTACTACTTCGTTTCCGACTTACGCAAGACATCCCGGCAGCGTCAGTTGCTAGGCCACGACAACGAGTTGCACACCACCAACGGCAACACCCGGCCCGGCCCCGGCTGGGGCGTCTGACAGTCCTCCCCCGGGGACCAACGGACCCTAAGCGAGGAGGAGCTCTGACCACCGAACGTCTCGTGGATATCCCACGAGTACATGGACTTGTAGACCCCCCGGTCGAACAGCGTTGAATATTCGGAGTCTAATCTCTTCGCTGCTTCGCGAATATCGTAGATATATTTGTGGAGTTTGCTTTTTTAAATTTTGTGTAAGTATAGTGCATCGGCTTTGTGTGCAGTTGAAATTTAAGTCGAGTACTGTTTCCGGGGTGAAAACTTTGTCTACTTAACATACATATATGTAAGACATACATATATGTCTAATATGGTACAAAATATTCTGAATCTGGCTTTATATTGGTGGTATTAAATATCTGACGTTATATTGATGATATTCGTAACATATTGGATATGTATGTTATTAATATTCCTATTATAACTATGTATATAAATCAAAAATACAGATTGAGAAAATTGTTACGTAGATAATGAAAAAGAAATTTAAATCAGAACTAAATTATATGTATTTATTTATACAGGTTTTCCTATGTCTATTGATATCTATTTGTAATTTTATACTACGTTTTTCCTTGTATCAGGTTAGTGTGTTTTTAATAATGTCTAACTACTTAATCAATGAGCTGTATTTTTTGCTGTCAATGCATTTAGGTGACAATATTGTCACGCGGTGTTGTAGAGATTTAGATGCTGTTTCAATGCTTATCTTGACATATTTAATTCTTTGACATCAAACAAATTTTACTTTTTACAAACAAACAAATCAACTGTAAAAAAATATACAAGATTCTACACTATTTCCTTATAATATTGACAGTTGACATGTTAAAACATGTTTCTTGTCTTTTTTTTCAACTTTTTATGATATGATTGATGTTTTTCAATAACACGATATAAAACAAAAATGATTCTAAGGGTTAAGAGTGCAATGTTTGTATGAAGAAATAGTTGTAAGTAAATGTAAATAACTTTTCAAAATATGTATTCGGTAATAAGCTGTTATAAAGAGAACATATTTATAATTTAGGTAAAAGATTTAGATGCATTAAAATGTAAACTATTATGTTTTAGATATTTTGAAAAGATATATATTGAACGATAACTTCATAATTATTATCTGCCATTGAATAGTACGAAAATTAGAGAAAGATTTCATTAAACATCACAAACGCGTTATTCTTTTTGGGCACTTTTCCTGTCACGCGGTTTAGTGATTGCATGGCGATCTAGTCTGCATGCGTGTGGCACACATAATATCGTTTTTCAGTGGGTACTATTCCTGATATTTTATTATTTGTAGTGTGTGAAAGTGGTTCAACTGCCGTCGTTGAATATCTGTTAAACTTCAGATAAGATTAGATTTCTACCATAGCATACCATACAGATGCTTTGCTACCCTTGAATAACAAGTTCGAATACCTGTTGTATGTGTTTAAAACAAGATCACATCTTCCTTCAAACCAGACCCCAGGAGCATCTTCCAAAGGCACCTTTAAAACATACAAGTCGGGAAAAACTGCTGCATTTAAAGTCACGCTTTCGGTGGAGACATGCAGGTTTACCATTAGTCCGCGTGACAGGAAATGAGCTCTTAGATAGTGTATAACTTGATTCTGTAATGATAGTAATTCAAAAATGGTAATATTTATATTTACTTCTGGTTCGTTCGTGTAACAAAAACAATATTTTGCTTTACTTTCCTTACTGAATCAAGTAATATGTCATTGATTTAATTTTTAGACTAATACAGTTCTATGAATTTAAAAATCGCTTATGTCTTCCATACCAAGTTATTTTACGCGCAGCTTACATTGTCTCAGGTTTGAAAATATTTGTGGCATTCTTGTCTAACATAGGGATATTTATTTTTAGCAACTAATACTGTTTTTTCTTAATCATGGATACTTTATTAAAAGTTTTTTTTGAGAGATGAAAGTACAAGGATTTATATTTAATGGAATAGTTACGTTAATTTGTATCGTAACATGTATTGAAATTGGTATGTCCAAAACATTGTCTCAAGTTTTCGAATTGATATTATTATGATAACAGTAACGTTACACTCATCAACTTAATTCCTATTGTGCATGTGTTTTACTTTAAAGTTATAAAACAGCCTAACTTTTTCTATTAACTACAAATTATTTTTCGCATTATTTTCACTAACGGATCTATTTTTTTTAATATGTTACGGGTACTCACGAAATGCGGTTTTTAAATTTCTTTTTGCCGATATTTCGACCCAGTTACATGGATCGTGGTTTCGCCGTGACCATGATCCATGTAACTGGGTCGAAATATCGGCAAAAAGAAATTTAAAAATCGCATATCGTGAGTATCCGTAACATATCAAAATGTATCAATTCCGCGATATTATAGTCTAAAATCATATAACGGATCTATTTTCATAAGTTCATAAGTAATATGACGTTGCATTTTATATGTCTGCTATTAGCTGCTCATAATATCACCATAGCTTGGTAATATGTAACTTTTTATTAAAACTACTGACATGAAATAAGTAATCCAAAAAGAAATAATTAAAATTCATATCCACATGGAATTACTGTCTGTATTGCATCTTTGATACAAATACTTATATATGTTATTTTCTGAAACATTTATTTAAATTTACTAATCGTTAAATCGTGTTTATATATAAATAGGAGTTTAATCTGATAGCTTACTGAGAACTTAATAAATTCCTAAGAAAATAATAAAAACAATGAAACATATACTTATATAGAAAAAATTAAAAACGTTAAAAAATACGTTTAAAAATTTCGTGTCAATTGATCGACTGTGTTTAACTTGACAGACAACAACGGAAACATTTTTTAATATAAATATTGGAAGAAAGACAGTACATTAGTGACAGCCCTACGTTAATTTATTACGCTAAAAACGTTGATTCAATTTCAATCGTATAAGTACAAGTATGAGCGGTTAATTAACAATTTCATAATGACAATACAATTGTGTGAAATTGTATTCATGACAGCGAATGCATGGAGAAAGTATTGTTACGATTTCAATAGGAATAAAGGTGTATTTACACCGTATAATGATACAAATAATACAAATACCGTCAAAGTTGTTTGCGGTTGCCTATTCGCGTTTTCAGAATTCGCGGGTATAAAACATATGACCATTTTCTTGTATTCTCTACTAGACTTCTTTATTCGCGGATGCCGAATCGCTTTTCTTGTACCGACTATGGTATTAGTAAAACGATTCGACACATTCTGTTTGTACGTCAGATTTCTTTGAGTATTGTTATTCGCGGTATATAGACGTAACGAAGGCTTCTTAGTGAAAAAAGCACAACGAAAATAGTAGAAACACCTTTTGAAGTTAGAGGCGTTAGAGGCATTCCAGCCTAAAGTGATTGCTTATGTAACAATCTAGAATGTAAAAAAGTCTCGCAATAAATATTTTGGTAATTTAACTTTCTAACGCTACAAACTCAGACCAAAAAAGATGACGCCTCGCGAAAATTTTCTAACATTCTTGTCTTAGTAGTGTAACGCTAGAATTTAGCATGTTTCGAGATTTTGTTCGAGAGATCGTCTACCCTTTTTAGTCTGAGACTATATGTAAGCTATTTACCTGTCATATATATTTTAAAACTAACTACTTACAACCCGAATGCATTTTAATGTATTTGTAAATATTTATTTATTGTTTAGTTATTATTTAAAGTACAATTATTCAAGTTGTTTAACAAGTTATTTTTATTGTTCAGTTTTATTTAACAGGTATTTACTGCAGGGAGAGTTCGCGCCGATAAGTAGGGCTTAGAAAATCTAGCTATTTACAGTATGCACAAAGAGTATACCAATTTAAAAGAATTTATAGATATTTAATTTAAACCTACTATATTATTCCCATGGGCAGTGATAGCCTAATGGTTGAAACTCGGCCTCTCAATCGAAGGTCCGAGATTCGAACCCAGGAATTATTGATTTTTCTAAAATGAATTGCGTATTCGTAATTAATTATCACTGTTTTACGGTGAAGGAAAAACATTCTGAGGAAAGCAGCACACCTGAGAGTTCTCTAAAAAAAGAGTTCTCAAAGGTGTGCGAAGTCTACCAATTCGAACTTGGCCAGCGCGGTGGACTACCTAAAACTTTCTCATTCTGAGAGAAAACCCGTGCCCAGCAGTGGGACAATAATGAATTGACGCCTTTATTCCGCCGCGGCTCCGCCGACTTCGGTCATATTTACCATGGTAATGATATCCCATGTGTTAATTCAGGTCATAAACAATCTGTGCACTAAATTTCAACGAAATATGGCCAGTAGTTTTTGCGTGAAAGCGTAACAAACACACATACATCCATACGATCGCATATTGGTAAGATTTGCGAGCGTTAAAATAATTTGAAATTTAATCTGTATAATATTGTAAAGTAATAAAATACTTTTGACATACTTTTTAGTATCAATTATCATATGGTACATAATTCAATATGTCATATGCATTTTATCGATAAATCTGGCCAAAATATGTTTTTTGGAATTTGATACAATTATGAGTATCCGTATCTTTGTTCATATAATGTATATCGATTCAGACAATCTATCAAACACCGTCAAAATTATCAATGGTTATACTCATGTGCATACTGTACGTATTTTATAATTTTGCACCTGTAACATATCTATATTATTATAATTGAAGTCGGGTCTTTTGCTAAATTCGCAAAAAATGTCAGGAGGAAGCATATTTTGATAAATATCTGATCGTAAGTTGTTTTACGAAGTAAGAAGTATTAAATGTTATGGTCAATAAAATATTTTTGACATCCCAAAGGAAAGAGGTTATATATTCGGCACTTGTATTTATTTTGTATTAGTACATTGGTGATTACTAAGATTGGTGTTGTGAATGGGTCAAATGTAATCACCTTGGATTGAATCATAATGCATTTAAACATACATATTTACCTTTTAAAAAAAGAATTATATTTATTACTCTTCCTGTGAATTTTGTGCATAATTTTAACAAAGCATAACGTTTGTAAACGTATTGTCAACTTTTCATTACGTGTCACTACGTGTTCTGTAGCTCTTTTTGTTTCTTGTATGACTTACAACTCTGACGTTTTTTGCGCCGATCCGTCTTCATTTAATTATTAAAAAAAATACTTACCTGTTGTCAAAATATGAAAAAGGCGCTCATTTATTTATTATTAACGTTAAAATATTAAATGTATTATGTAGTGGTATTGCCTGTTTAGTCTCGAAGACTACAAGAGGCTGTATTTTAAATTCTGTGATATAGAGTTGTAAAAATATTGCAGTTAGTATGTATAGCTTTTATTTAAATAGATATATTTTATTTTACCCAGCAATATGTGTTATGATGTGTGCGCAATGTTATTGCATAAAATCAATAAGTTTTAGATTTTAATTTTAATGTCAGAATTTCATTGGTTTACGATGTCTCATATTTATAGATTGTAATATTTTTGTAAAGTTTATGTTCGTCTCGAAATTAGTAAATATTGCACATTTGTATAGTATAACTAATGAAAGGCCAGCAGATGACTTCTATTCTTCAGAAGGACTTCTATTAAATTAGGATAACAAAATTAAACACGGACTGATGCTATCTGACGGATACTATGAAATGGATGACGTGCTATGTGCATACTATAATATATGTGAAATTAACAATATTTAAAATCACCGTTAAATTGTAATACAAATCGCATTTTAATTTTACATAATCATATATTTTATGTAGACAAAAAATCTGTATTATTGCTGGGTATTTTTAAGCGTTTATCGATTGATTTATAATAACATATTTTTATAAGTTAAGATGCATTACAATATCTAATATGTATTTAGGTGCTAGATATATGTATAAAATACGTAACTTGGTATTCACTTTTAATCAGTATCTAGATAATTATTATAATTTCGGCCGGACTCATTATGAAGTATTATTTGAAAAATTGAATACTTAAAAAAAATTGTAAAGATGAAAATAGAGTATGCACCCTAATATTAATCTAATTTTATAGCTAAATTTATAACTGTATGGTTCTAATTATAGCTTTTCGCGTTGATCCTGTCATTATCCTTATAGTATACTTTGTATCGGATTTAAACTTTATCCAAATTATAAACAACTACAAATATTTTAATTCTGTGTTAAATAAAATAAAATATGATATTATACATTACCGTATGAATGACCGTACAGTTATACATTTTGTTAAGTTGGACGGCACATTTCATGTTATAAATGCACTTGATACACCATTTTAACGTATGAATATACAAAAACAGTGTTGCACCACTAAAATAGTTTTGTTTTCGTAGCACCATATTTATTTTCTTAACGCGTAGTGTAGCTAAAGTAATGCATAATAAATGGTTTAAATTACAAAATTCGTTTTATTTATTGAATACATAGATTTAAAAGAAATATATTTATCCATGTTAAAGAACTTATGTAGTAAATATGGTAGGTATAATACTATTTATCAGGTTTGTTTTAACTTCACAGATTACTTGTTATCTTACTTATAAATAAAAAAATACAATTAAAATGAGTTTATACTTTCATATGCGCATGAGCATGACGTATATCACAAGTAGCGACATCTATCAGTACAAGGGATCAACTTTACGTCGTACTCGTTGCTCGTAAATAACTTGACGCGACATAGATGGCGTTGTTATATTTACAAAGAACAGATTTGTATTTTCGTTCTCCTTTTAGCTTTGGTAACAAAGCAAATTGTTTACGGTAAATATTATTACAAGAGTAAAATTTGTGAAGACGCCTCAAGTATAGTTACGTAAAGAATATGTCATTAAGGGAGATATATCTCCGGTCTGTCTTCAAGTTATTGTGTATTTAAGTGTTGTGTTTGTATTTTTGTGCCTCTTGAACGATCGGTGCTGCGTTCGCGCAATATCAGTCTTTCGCCATAAAACGAGACAGATAACGCGGCAAATGGCAACGTTACGCAAAGAATGAAAGCGAGGTAAGATTGACGTAGATATATGTACATACAGATAATGCGATATGAACGAACTCCTTTACCGTTTTGTATAGTGATGTCAACTTGTAAAGTATCTTGACCTGTAATAGCTAACAAAGTCAGAGTACTTGCGGTTATTTTACTTAACACAATTTATTCAATTTGTTAATAAAGACCAATTTGCAAGCACACCTGCTATTTTACGGTAATCCTTTATGACGCGCCAGTATGACTAAAGCCTACCCACAGATTAGTCACTTTATCAGTGTTTATCATTCAATTCGACGCTGGCTAGCGAATCGCAGTTTTTTATTGAATTTAATTATAAATATGAACCAGCTGTCAATAATTTATTTTTTCTTTTAATTTTATCTGTATATTGATTTGCCGCGTTTTTGTAGTTTACAAAGTGTTTAGTACGAGTATATTATCTATCTGTATTTTTATATTTAATTTTAACAGTGAATATTTTATTGCCAGAATGGCGGTGGATAGAACGATTTGGAAAATAATATTGGACCTAATAGTTCTAGCTTGTGGTAAGTAAATGTATTAAGTATCTTTATGCCACAGAACATGCTACATAAGTATCTAACTTTAATTGTCCTAACCTCGTTAAAAAGGACTGACTTATATCCATATGGAATCAGCGTAGTAAATAGGTTTTAAGAATTTTCTAATAAATACAGAATTTGTGCATTATTTTTTAAGTGATAAGAATGCTTGACATATTTTAACTCAGTGTTTACGAAACTTAATAGCTTCATAATGATAAAATATATTACGACCCCGAGAGGACTATTTTTATTATTACTGAGGATAGCTCAGCTGTTTGTTAATTGTATTAATTTGTGTCAATATCAAATCCCTACAATACATTTGAAGTATTTCCTTAATTGGATATCAATCTTATAGATAATTTCATATCTAAAAATGTTCTTTCATTAAATTCTTTTGTAAGTATTTTTGTACTTTGTATTGTTTTTATAACCATTTATGACCCCCAGGGAGACGTAACCCGCACTTTGAAAAACACTGCTACATTTGAACCATATTAGTAGTACCTATGACGATAACCTACTAAATAATTCTACTTCCTTATGTACTATAGCTAGGGTTGCCAACTCTCGTTAGATCCAACCAGAGATTATTAAGTAATGTAAGTATGTTTAAGAAAAAGGGAGGGGAAATGGGGGGAGGGGTTAGACTGAAAGGAAATCAATTATCTTAGTTAGCATAGTTAGTTTTTAGAATTAGAGACATTATTTTCAATTCAGGACAGGGATTTCTGTCTTACGATTTCTTAAAGAACTCAACGCAGCGTAACTCCACACGATTTTCTTCATCGATAGATGAATTTTTAGAAAAACCGGAATTTTTAGAAATTATTGCCCTCCGGAAGGTCGGGAGTTTAACCATCATTACCAGTCTCCCGGGCAATCCGGGAGTGTTGGGAACCCTAACTGTAGCATATAAATTGCTATATCTAGCTTTTCTTTACGCTACTTAACGCTGCAATGTAATGTCTGGTGTCTAATTAAAATGGATCTAATTGGACTAATTAAGCACGCACGTGGGATGTTTTTCTTACACGTGGGAAATTTTCTTTTTGTAATACCATGAACTAAAAATTAGGTGAAGCAAGTAACACGTATCTAAAAGTTCCGTTTTGATATCGATACAGTAGAATTAAATCTTTAAATTCAATAATTACTAATTAAAGGGACTAATGAATGAATTATTTTTGTGTTATACAATATCATATCCTATATAATATCATATCTTATAAGTATAATAGAGAGAGATAGAGATGCTCGAATATTCGTTTGGTATTCGCTATTCGGCATCTTTTTCACTATTTATATTCGGCCGAATTATTCGGTTTTGGTGCCGAATATTTTAGGTTCGTATTGTTATTTTATTGGCTACACGACTTGGTAGGTACAGAACTAACTAACTTCTTATGTAAGAATGTGTCAAATAAATAATAATAAAATAAAGCAATTAAATTTCAAATCAATATTTATTTTAAAACCTCAAGTCAACATAGTTTAGTTCTAAGCCTATGTTTACTATAGTCAACATATATTTTAAACCTTAAATCAAAATATATTCTTAAGCCTCAAATCAACATTTTAATTTTTTCATAAACACACCATTTTATTAAATTTCTTTAGAAACAGATAGCATGTAATACATAAAGGATCTTCACTCCTATTCTGTATTGATATTGACATTTTAATATGTTAATTTTTAAGGTCATGCCATTAGGTGGATGGAGTGGTCATCTTAATTACAGAATGATATTTTGGTGATAATTATCTATCTCGTTCCGTTATCGAATTAGTGAAACCAATTTTTGCCCGACTGCGTCAGAAGGAGGTTAATGTTTTTCGAGCGTATGTATGTATACCCATTTTTCTGGCACGGGCTACAGCCCAAACGACTTGACCGATTGTGACGTATGACATATCATAAGAATCGTCTCAGTTGAGAAAGTGGCATAGGCTATATAATTTTTAAAAATGGCTTCTGAAAATAGAGGACAAAAGGGGGGGAAGGACGAAATTTTTACTATTACGATATATGTAGTATAAATGTATATAAATTATTAAGACAGAAATTTATTACAATTCACATTTCAATGAATTCAACATTTCATAAAAATCATTATTGCTATTTTTTTTGCCATCAGTACTCGCGAACTTACGAGCGACGTTTCGTTTGTCATTCGTCTACTTAGCTTGGTCGACTTGTACCACCGCTAAGTTACAATAACTAACGGTATAAAACTCGCCTACCTGTATTAGCAGAGACCTTGTCAGATAACCGACTCTTAAGTGCTTACGTAATTATAGCAACTATCTAGCAATATTTTAAAACTAGTTATTGGTATTGTCTTTGCAAAAGAGACAAGTAGCGGGCAATGTCGCCACACTCAACTTGATTCATAGTATTTACGTATTTAGATATCGATTCTGTGGTATCAGTGAGACATTACATTACTATAGGGTGAAATCACAAAAATATATTGCTTATTCAAATAGAAACGCGGCACGTGGCACAGTTGGTACTGTGCTACGCATTCACCTGCTACTACATAAGAAAAAAATAAACCAAGCAACATAGCGTGATGCTATATAGCCTATAGCCTTCCTCAATAAATGAACTATTCAATACAAAAAGTGTTTTTAAATTCGAAC
>DWLI01004017.1:0-11240 GCA_018249915.1 Cecropterus dorantes dorantes
GTGGCAACGCATCTGTGCCTAACTTTGGATGAGACTTTGATCTTACCTGATGTTGATTACAGATGTCCATGGACAGCAGTGGCCACTTTCCACCAGGTGGGGTGCTTGCTCATATGCTACTTCCATACTATAAAAAAAAACTTAACTCCCTTTGATTATTCATCCCTTAAATTATTTATCCCTTAAATTATTATTATGTAACATTTCTAAACGAAACGAAAGTATATTTCTATTCAATTTCTGATGATACTGCTGTTTTGATAGATTTCAGACTCATTTACTAGGACATTATGTAGATTATTATTATTTCTAGTATACGATGTCTATTTATTAATTCAAATTGACGCTGTCAACGTAGACTTTTCGAAAATAATACCATGCAATATTTTTTTAAACGCGAGTAAGTTGAGAGGCCTCTTGGGAGACGTAACGATAATATATTGAGGCAATTTTCAATGTGTAACGTTCTTATATGTTAGCAATTCTCTCAAACAAATGAGGTGCCACGTACCTCGCATTTTTTTTCCATGAATAAATAATGATACCTACAAATCTAATAGTTCAAATATATGCACTGAAAATAATTGTTTAATTTGAAAACATGCAATAACATTGAACTAAATAAATATCATATTCTTTTTATTTCTTTTTATATATGAGGTTTATGGTATTTAGTTGGTCAAGCGTTTTTAGGGTTCCGTACCCAAAAGGTAAATACGGAACCCTATTACTAAGACTCCGTTGTCCGTCTGTCTGACGGTTCATGATATAAAGCTTGGTGACGGCTTTATATCATGAACCGTGATAACTAGACACTTGAACTTTTCACTCATGATATATGTCTGTAGCGCTAGAAAAAAAAAACTAAAACAGAATAAAATAAATATATAAGGGGAGCTCCCGTAAAATAATTGTAATTTTATTTGAATGGCATGGAACCTATATGTGCGCGAGTCCGACTCGCACTTGGCCAATTTCAATGTGTTTACACCGAAATAATATTATTTAAAGTTATTGATCAAAATTTCGTGGATGGTGTTTTAAAATATTTGAGTAATTCAAATGCAACCGAAACGGCTATTATGAGTAGTGACAAATTAATATAAAATTTTAGTAATAGTCAATATTACGATTCCTGAGAAACTCTATTCTATAAACAAGCCTAGCCAACAGAGGAGATTAATAGGTAATCATTGTACCAACTGTGACTGTGATTGTTGATGATTGCAATAGATGAAAATTTTCTCATGAATACATTGTTGCCCGTTTGTTGCATAAGAGCCGTATTCCTGTCGCGCAGGCTTACGACCATGCGCGTGTCTTATACAGATACATGAATTAACTCGCTGCAGGCGGCAGTGAGTATAAAGCGATAGACAATTTGTACGCATATGGGTGCGGCGCGCATGCAGGCGTATACCTGCGCTACAAGAAAAAGGGATTACAAATGATTAACGTTTTGCTACGTATGTACTTCTTTTATACAAAACAAAGATATTAAGAATGACAGCATGGATATCAAGAAGAAGTGTTGTAGAAACATTTTTGTAAGACAAAGCAATAGAAAATTCTTATGGTACTTACAGTGCACTTGATTGTACAGTTGCTGGGTACTGCTCCCCATGACTGTCAGTAGCCAACTTCATATAGAATATGTTCTACACGTATCTGAACCGATCACAGAAGCTCCTCCGTATGAAAAAAAATGATTAAAGACACCGTTCCCACGGGATTTCAAACTATAAATTTAATAAATTTTCTTCATATTTAATTTCCTTGAAATTCAATTTACATGGCAAGTTCACTCTACGTCTAGTTTGCTGTCAGTGCAGACTGCGGAGAAGATTCTCCATATTTAAATGTCGACTCCAAGTCATACGGATAACTAGTTCTTACCCGCGACTTCACTACCTGTATTTGATGTTATCATTTGTGAATGGTTATGAAACATTTTTTTATCCTTGATATAGCAAAAGAGCATGCATTCTACCTGAAAGTAAGTGGTTACTGCTGCCCATGATCATGTACATATATAATCAACCCGATACAAGATGAGCAGCCTGTTTGAGGTCTCCTACAAATGCGTTGCTACTCCTGATAAATCGAGTATTTGAAATACCTCGTATTTATTTTCGTCTTTCTTGTCACATTCTTCAGCCAGAAAATCCAGAAAACAGCATCGTTTAACATTTTTATTATAAAGCCAAAATGTTGTAGATGTTTGTGTAATATTTGTAAACGCTTAGACATAGCCTTGAGTGGCGTGCTTTAAATTGATATAAGGAAAAAACATATATGTATTTCGAATTAATTACTAAGTATATTTTGAAAAAAAAACTTATCACGACTTTACATATATTTAATTTCGGAAACTTATCACATGCAAGCGAATCATAGAAATATAAAACAAACAAACAGATAACCAGATTTATAACAAAAGTAGTAGAAGCTCAGTAAATTGAATTGCCGTTGCTATAACTGACAGAATTTTACACAATTTCTGCTCGCTAGCTGTCATTCAACACAACTTTTGCTGAGCATATTCACTTCATTAGAGCTAAGAATTGTCTGCGTATAAACTTATATAAATTTACAAGAATTGTAATGTAAGCATATCGCCTATTTAATTTCGACATAAATTCTACCCATAACCTAAATACATTTTTTTAAATTCCTAAATCAGTTAAGTAATTTTATTTGGTTTCAATCGGTACTGTGATCAATCGGTACCATTTAAAACGGTACGGTAAAATATTTTTCTCGGTTGTATCATTTATATTACAATTTTTTTATCAAAGCCTCTTCATGATTCGCGTTTAAATAATTGTATTCCCTGTTCTCAATTACACCGTAAATCATGAATACAACAAATTTTCACACCCGTTTAGGTATTTATTATTTGATGATTAGAAGGCAAAATTGAAATTTCGAAGATTAAATAGAATATCAGAAATTCAATAAGCTTGAAGTAGGTAGCTTCAAGTGCTTTTGAACGAGTAAAAGCCTTTATAAAGGAATTTATGAATTTAAGCAAGAGATTTAATAAAATCTATAATTATAATACCCTTTACTTTATGCTTGGGTGTAAAATTTTATATATAATGGTTATATGTTCCTTCTTTAGATTGTAAATTATCTGCAAAGTTAAGCTATGTGTGGCAAGGTCAGGAATTAGATCGATTGCTGTTAGTGGCTCAATTTCATACATGATTTGTTTCGTTGTATAGCAGATTTTAAACTTTATTGAAATCGTAATGAGAAATTTGATAAATCTCGCATTCGGTTTATCTAAGCCGTAATTTCCACCACCAATCCGCGTTGAAGCAGTATAGTAGTACTCCACACCTTCCTCGGTTTTGAGAGAGAACTATGACAAAAAGTAGAATACAAAAGAGGTTTTTCATGACGGTTTTTTCAGCCACCCTAGAGACTTAGTGTCTTAGTGCTTACCACGTTAAATTACTTAGCAACCATACATAAAATACACCATATTACAACATACGAGTACATAATATATATTGAACAAAATATCGTAACGTTCATTTTTATTAAATGAAAATAAAATTGACGCAGAAGCAAAATATTTGCATTAGATTAAAATATTAGGCAATAAAATTTATTGGCTCAAATTTCAAAATTAAGCTCTGATAAAAACTATCTATTAAAATTCATATTAATGTCGAAATTTCATTACAGTATTTTATTATTATAACATTACGAGTATTTTAATATTATTTCAGCCGACCTTTTCAGTTTGCATAAGTTTTTATTAGCATATTTTGATTAAAAAGAATTTTATATAAGAAACCTTAAGACCTTAAAATATTTCAAATGAGCACTTCGTTTCAACTATCAATTATTATTAGTCTTTATTTTCACAGATATAATAGTCATATATGATATTTTTGACATAGTGGAGTAAGTGCAAATGCTATCTAATTCTAAGTTTTACAAACGTTCTTCCTGACACGCGGGTCTACGCTACACGCATATCCCATATGCACATGATAACATATAAGTGACACGCGTGATTCCGTGAAACCAAGATTTTAACCCAATTTATTAATGTAAAAACAAAAATCAGACAGATTAAAAATGATGAGCTGTCACTGAAGGCAATCAATCCTTTAAGCAGTCGGGTTTTTGTTTTTAAGTTTTTAACAAAGTAACTTGTTTCAAGTGATAATATATACTTTAGTTCTATCACATATAAACATGTAAGTACCTACATTGAAATACTCGCAATAATGGAGTCATAAATTAATTACACATGTCATGCTTGCCCATAAATCTAAATAATGTCGGTCGTAGAAATCATTACGTTTCTTCCAAACGATCACTGTTTACGTTTACAGCATAAATTGGCGAAAACATAAACGTGACATATTTTGAGGCAACATTATAAACTCATATTAAAGGCATAGTTAGAATACACGCTGGAGAAAGCGCCGTGCACTGTAATTTCTATACTAAATCATTTTTTTCCTTCTATCTATCCGCTTAGAGAATTATCGAGATTGTCGAAGAATTTGGGCAATAACGTGTAAATAACTCATCATGAAATGAACCACTTCAATTTCTACTACATTTTTATCATATAAATAGCTTTTTTCCTCAAATCATCGACATAATTTCCATGATGACAGAGACGAAAGTTCAACGCAAAGATGACGTTCCTACTTTTTATGAATCTCATAACAAGAAAAGTACTAGTTAGAGAGCTCCGTAAATTAAAACTTCGGCAATTTAACTTTTTGTGGCTCCTCGATTACTTCTTTAAGTCAGTTGAAGCTAGTCTCTAATAAGTTTATGAAGATAATTTGTTTTGGTAAGATCCGTGACATGACCAAATCTGTCCGAGTTTTGAAGGCTCATCTACATTATTTATTGTACTATAATCAGTACATAAATTATGTACTGATAATTTATATGATCTAAGTTTTTATGTAACGAACAAATATTTGTTTATGACGTCCATATTATAATTATGGATTGATTGGTTTTGAGCGAACGTAAAAAGTAATGCAACTACTACACAGAAGAGAAAACATAAATATAATTTCATCACTTATGGTCATCGTCAACCCATTATTGTCCTAATTCTGGGCACGGGTTTTCTCTCAAAATGAGAGAGTTTTAGGCCATAGTGCATCGCGCTGGCCACTTGCGAATTGGTAGACTTCACATACCTTAGAGAATTCTTTTTTTTTGGGAGAACTCACAGGTGTATAGGTATTGGAGATGATTAATTTATAATACGCAGTGCTGCGATCCTGGAATCCGAACCTCGGACCCTCGATTGCGAGTCCAACTTTCAATATTTTTTTTATTAAATATTTCAGACTTATATAAAATCTTGTTTTGGAAAGCCACATTAAAAAATAATAAAATATGATTATTTTCTAATTAATCATTAATCTATAAACTTTACAGCTTTGCTTGGACTTAAGGAACTTAACAAGCATATATATTCCAACATTTTATCTACAGTTATCTAAAAACAATTTTTTTACAGAAAATCTTTTAAATAAAACAAACATTTAGCTGCCTTTCCATAAAAGATCCTTATATTTTTTTATTATTCAGTCATTGTAAAATCTAGGTCCATTCTAGATATATATTAATCAACGAAGCTTAACGAAGAACCTAGAAAATAATCTATACGTAGTAGCGGCTTCCTATCATAAGACAGAAGATACAAGATTTGTTAGTATTGTCACACGAAATAGATTCTGAGATTGCCATTTACTACATAATAAAAGATATTTCTCGCCTACGACCAATCGTTCATTGAAAGGCCTAAACTTAACAGCTTACAGCACAACTTACAGCATAATCGAGTTGTAGATTTATTACCGACCCTCTTTAACGATAAACTAGAGAACACTAAATAACAAGAAACTATTAATATGAAGATAAAAAACCCGACTGGTAAAACTGAAATTTCGGTAGTCGTAGTCGATAGTTTGCGTCAACATAGTAACCGTCTAGTCTATTTTACAGATAATCTGTTCGAAGACGCCGTATATCAAAATTATGTAGCCATATCACTATCACAGTAAAATCTATTCTAATTATATGTCGCATTCCACGATCCGATAAGGTGTTGAAGCGTACCAAAAAAATGGACATACGTAATACAAACATATAGACATACGCTCGAAATAATATGAAACTTCCAACACAGTCGGTTAAAATACCAGTCATACTCTGTGAATAGCAATTTTTCAAGATATCTATCGGTTATATTATTATCTTGCGAAGTGGAATATTGAAAGACACTCATGAATCAGTCACATAATATTTTATCATAAGTACAAACGGACTTCGCACTAAATGGTTGTCCTGTCATCCAGTGGTTTAATTTAATACTACAACTATAATGACCGGGCTAACAATGTCATCTATTCTGACATACTGTATAATGTAGTTCTATGAGGATACGATAGTTGTAAATTATTTTAATTAGTTGTATTCAGCTATTCAATCATAAACCACCACAATTTATTTGTGCTTATGTCATATAAATATTTGCTTATATTCAAATGAAATCATAACCTTAAAGTACTTAAAAACTCAACTCAAGTCATAGAAAAATGTACTCAGAGAAAGATATAAAACTCATCTATAAAATCTTTTAGAGCCGCGCTTCGAGAAAAATTTTATATGATACACGAATTCTCACATTCGCTGAGAGTAGTGTATAGCTATAAATTAGGAAAATATATTTCTATTATTTATTATTTAACAAAATTATTTTGATGCTCATTACATCTTTTAATGGTATCTACAATAAATACTTAAAATCTTCAAATGACTACTAATATTTTGTGTATGTTAACCATGCCAAATCTCATTTTTTTTTTTAATTTTTAAAACATTTTTACACAGACATATCTTTTTATGTCTAAAACTAGATGTTTATTAAAAATTTTCCTTTAGAGCGAAGCATATTACTACCCTTTCTGATTCTTCAATTAAAAGCGTGGGCAGCGTTGGCATCTATTATTGTTAGTAGGTATACCTTTCATGTTTTTTTAATAAAAAATGGTTATTGATAATTTTTTTATACGTTTTTAATAATTTTCCTTTTTTTATTTTATTAAATCTATTTATAATTCAAGTTCCTCAGGAACTATAAATTTTACTGTGCTTCGGCCATCGGGCAAAGTCGTTATAATGTAAATAATGACTTTCTGGATGCCTTATGTGTAAACATTAATATCCTATTCCTCTTCAATTGTTCTTTTTTTGGAAAAGGTGTCTATCCTATGTCCTTTTCTGGTCATCGGTCAATACTTAGGACATGAAAGGTAAATTAACAAACACTCGCATTTATGAAATTAGTTTGTAATTTTATTTATGTATAAAAAGTTAGCAAATTAAGATTAGGGTTAATGAAGTCTTCCTATTTTACGACAAATGGATTAACAACTCTACATATGCATTTTAGCTTTTATATTTATTTGTGATTGCGATCTATGGTCCCCTTGCGTAACATTTATCGCGCGCTGTGATCAGTACTTCTTTCATTACTGAGATACATTAGTATAAAAATATGAATCTGTGTATAAATTGTTTCAATAAAGAATATAGAGATCTGAATGGCGTTTCATATATGTTTTCGAGAGAATAAATAAGAAATATACTATAAGTAATGAATTTTGCTATACATATTTCTTCGGTAATTACCGTGTTCGGGTTTAAATGTCTTGATACTTAAGTATGTACATATTTATCTAGTATTTCAAACCAGTGCCCTTACTACGAGTTTATTATATTTTCTCAGAACGCTCATTGCTTTCATTGCACGAAGAGCGAAAACACGCATAATGATTTTTTTGAGGAAATGTATTAAACTTATACTTAGAGTACAGAACGCGTATCAATTGATAATATTCAGTAATAAGGCGTACCAACCTAGTCTCCAGGGGTTGTAAGTCATCTGTAGTCGAACGGAAGGCCCCACAACTATCTAGACTTGGTTACAGATATCTAGTGGTAATGTCCACTCATATACCTTCATGTTAGCTAGCTCATATTCCTTTCTTCTTCTTTTTTATTAACACAACAATATGTATGTTGTGATAATAAAAAAGCATGCAAATAAAAGCTACAAAATAGACCATTCTAAAAAAATATACATATGTATATTATAATGATTTTACTTGACGATTTTGACGAAAACTCAAATAAACAAAACATCGTTTCATTCAGTTATGTTTCTTCTTTTTAAATTTTTATCAAAGTTACTAGTTTTATACTTTTATTTCATAAAGGCAAATAGAATAGAATAGAAATCTCATTTTGGGTAACAATCTTTACTGAATCTAGTTACAATCGAAACGGGCGGCGACCTCGTTGACACCGAAACATTTTCTCTTCTAGTATTCCATTAACGCTCTCAATTACACGCCGACGTCCAATGAATGTGGCTGTTTGTGATTATCAAATTGACTTCCAGGGGAAATGGGGTTGCATTGCGGGCTTACACAGTTAATTTAAATACATTAGTTAGCCGATTTCCATCCTTTATTGTGTTGTGCAATTTACGAGGGGTTCCGTTGTCGCCCGAATTGTTCCTTTGTTTGTTTCTATGGTTTGAGTGGATTTGATTAGATTGGATGAGGAATGCGATGAATGGCAGTACTGCACGTATTGTTATTGTACTTACAATATTGTAATGTAAATAATGTTGTGATTACAAAGAAATTACATTAAATTCAAACTTTTTATAGTGTTCATAAATTTAACCTTTAATAACCATAATGTAACCTTTATTGGGTCATGACGAAATAACGATTTGAAAAAAGAAAATAGTGGTAACTTGGTTCCGAGATGCAATAGATTTGCAACTCAAATGTCATTCTTCTGGGAATCTGAGGATTCTCTTGAGCAGTGATAACCTAATGGTTGAATCTCGGCCTTTGAACTAAAGGTCCAAAGTTCGAATCGCAGGCTTTTTCTACTGATTTTCACTGATTTACGATGAAAATGAACATCGTGAATAAACCTGCACACCTGAGAGTTCTCTAAAAAAAAGTGTTTTGGAAGGTGGGTGCCTACCAAATCGTAATTGGCCAACGCGATAATGGCCTAAAACTCTCTAATTATTGAACCCCTGCCCAGCAGTGGGACTATATGAGTTTAGACGAGGATTCTTCACTCCATTGCTTTTAATTTTAGCCCTTTGCCTGCGTAAAATACACCTCAATTTTTACTTATCCGCACAAAAAATATAAACAAAAATCCGATACAACACCCATTATTTATTACCCCAACAAAAACTGTAGGAAAAACCGATCACAGTTTTTTCAGAAACAATCAATCGTTGAGTGACTCTGAATACTTTGCAACACGAAATGAACTGCTTGATTTATTACCGACCCTCTTCAACGCTGGACAAGAGATCAGTGAGAATATAAACAGACGTTGTCTTCGAGTATTGGTGCCCTAATAAATGTATCTCCAAGATCGCTGAAGTAATCCTGGTATTTTTTTCTCTAACATTTTTTTGATTTTTTTTAGATTTTTTTAAATTTTCCGTGTGATTGTTAACTCCTTACAGACGAATATATACAGGTTATTCAGTTAATAACTATCAGAATAGCAAGACCCATTAAAAATACATTTTTTTTTAATTTTTTAACATTGTCGTATAATTGGACAACATGTACATATTGTCCACACCCACCCACATTAACTTGCGATTATCGCAGATTATGAACCTTTTTTATTTACATTAACCGTCATTAAAATTCATGATTTGATGTTCTATCTTATATGAATAATCGAAAATAAAGATTCCACACATCCTTAATCAAAGCCAAGCATATTTTATTGAGCCATAAAGTTGAAATTTCAATAAACTGGTTTTCATAATAAAATTTCTGAAACATCAAAATAATCAATATCATATTTTGGTCTTTAAAAATATAATGTATAGGATTTTCTATACAAATATGAAGTAATTTCGCAAAGTAAATTGAGTAGCTCTTTGCTTCTAACAACCTTTTATATTCTTAAATTGCTCCGCACAAAGCAGGTATGGCAATAACTTCCGTTATGCGTATATATAAAATTCTAACCGTGCATGAGTATCTCGAGGAAATAACTGAACGCGTTAGGACGAAAGCTTTTAGAGAGCCGAGACGATGCAGCGCAAACTGCGTGCTAAGACTAGTTCAGACTGTTGTCTAATAAATATTGATATAATATTGAAGTGAAACATCTATAGGCGTAGGTAAACCTGATTGTTGGCGTGGTGATGCTTTCCGTGGCGACGGGTTCGCCACACCGTATTTGCTTATTGCGCCATCTGTTACACATTTTCGGAACTATTAAGAATTGAAACAAAGTGGGCTGCGGTGTTAGTTAGACTTAGTTTTAGAATACAAACTGGAGATTCGGTCCACCTGATGGTAACTGATCACGCGCAGTCACCCGATGATTTAACGTCTATGGGCGTCAGTAATCAACCCCAAATAACATTAAAGTATATTCTATCTGAGGTCATCACAGGAGGTCACAGTTGCCTTGATATCCCTGAGGACTAAGTTAAACCATCTGAGATAAGATGAGTCTCTTTCCGACACCCTTTAAACCAAAATAAACTAGCACTTAGAACTGCTTTTCTAGCCAATAATGGTTTTATATCAATTTGGTGACGGTGCTTCCGTGGTCGAATCATTTTGGGCTCTGCCAATATCTACAAATACGGGTTCATATAATTAATATACGGTTTATATCTGCCTACATGCCTTAAAATTATAAATTCCTTATGTGACGTACGCCTTACTCTACACACCTACTCACGTACTCTACCTGCCGTACATTTCCATGAATCAGATTTGAATGACGCTCTCACACGATGAATGTCGCACATTTCACTCTACCCCCACTTTTAAGTATTTGTTTGTGTTTTGTAGTACTAAAGTCTGTGAATTCGTTTTTGAATTCCACACGTATGCGATACGTGCTGATTTTAAAGTGAAGTTTCAAGTTAAAAAATAAAAATTAAAACTTTGTAATATGGAATGAATGTTTCAAGTACATCTGGGTAGTAGATTTCGAAACTATTATAACTTAAAATTATCAAAGGAATTTTGGAGCATATTTTGATAGAAACTAAAACTGTATAGCGAAAGCGATCTACCAAATAAGAACATATATATGTCGGAGGAAGCGGGTTGAATGTTATTTGCATTGAACGTACAATTTATGTTTGTTTAAATTGTAAC
>DWLI01004018.1:0-11239 GCA_018249915.1 Cecropterus dorantes dorantes
ACGTTTTCGATCTCCTAGAGAAATGCCCGGGTAAAGAGGGTACCCCTCGAGTCCCGAACATCCCTGCCTTACCGCCCTTATGTCGACTTAGCCGTAACATATGTGAGACTGGTGGGTAAGACGTCCCCGTGATTATTAAGGGATACAATGAAGGTGGAGGCAACAATGTTTCTTGAATAAAATTAAAACCTACTGCGGTCACCAACACGCAACTCTGGCATGATGTCGATTGGCAAATCTCCCATTAGGGGAGATAGTGTGCCTCAAAGAGCTGATGGATTTCAAAAAATGCAACTCGGTTACTATTTAGTACCAATACTTTCGTGGTCTGATAACCCGATATAGTATGTTCAAAATAATTTATTTCAAGAGTAACGATAGGGTGCAGATGAGGACGAAAGTTCCTAATGAATCAGGGTACCAGATCCATCTGCGTTTCAAAGGTTTTTGGGTCGTTACCCGGCTATTCATTTGCATGACGTCAGCAAAGTTAACCCTCCACCTTATTAGAAGGCAATAGAGATTATATTTGAAGGCTAAATATGGCTTATTAGGAAGACGCTTTACGGATACAGAATAAGAATGGGGTAGAAATGGCACGTCAATTATGTTATTTTGTTTTAGTATGTTGCACGATTCGCATGTATTTCTTAACCATGTACATGATTTAACTGTAGTTATGTGAAACTATGTTCGTGTGGGTCAAAAATATGTTTAAGGAATTTGATGAACTCTTCAGCAATGTACCTAAAATGATAAAACAATAATTTCATATAATCTATAATAATTTCATTGTTTACTAAGTGCATTTATTTTTATTTACTTAACAGTTTTTTAAAGAATTCTCTTATTAATATTATATATAAATCAAAAGCATTATTTATTAATTGTATACTTCTTAAATATAATTATATTTATTTCTGTGTAACTTCCATAACTGTTGCGTATATACTCAAATTATTATATTTTTTTTACATATTTGTGACTTTTCTACCGTATGAACACTCTATGGTCCTAACGCTGCCGGCGCTTTAAGTTTCATTTTTAGCTCAACGATTTTCGCGCTGTTTTCAAAACAATTACATAATTTGTAAGGCGGATAAATTTAACCCTTGATTTATCTTCAGTAGCTGATTGTTATTTAATCAGTGGTTATTTTGAGAAGGAAAAGATTGGAGGAATTAATAATAGGGATGATAATGAGGATTTTTTCGACGAATTAGACTGGCATTAATTAGCAAATCTGACACCATTGTCTATTTAAATCTTGAAAGATTGGGCTGCTACTGTCTGATTTGAAGGGTGTTTAGTAAGGCAACTACCTAATTTATGTCTAAACGAGTAAAGGGGTTCTGACTTCTAACTTTTTGTGCTCCTCGTATAAATTTATTCAACACAATCATTGTATGTCCATTTCTTTGGCACGCGCTACAGCCCATACGGCTTGACGGATTGTGACGTATGACATATCAATAGATATATAACTAGCTATATATAAATAGTTTAGGACTAGATGTCCATAGGTCGCAGTAAACAATGACTACCAGGTGGACTAAACGTCATTAGCTACTTTTGTATATAAAAAAATGTTTTCATCTCTTATGATTCTGTGAGGAGGCCTGTGCCCAGCAGTGGGACAATTTAATGATATTGATAACGAGTTAGGAATGTCACAATTAAAATATATTTTACTACATGTATTATGAATTGTTTGAACAAGTGCGAATGAAACTCATTCAATTCCATTCGCATTACAGCAAACACTTAGAAATTTGACCTAGAATATAATTTAATGAGGTTTTGAGCAAATATTTGTATAGTGATCCAGACGTCAGAATTGTTCAAAAGACCTTCAAATTCATTTTGTATATTTTTGTCAAATGAAAATTAGGCACATTTGAGGCCACCGTGATCATCAATTTGTTCTTATTTCCCCTACCCCTAAGGGGTCTAAAAAGGGGTTGTTAAATGTTTGTCTTCGTGTAGGCATTCAGAGTTTTTAATATATATCAGGGTAGACCCTAAACTTCTTAAGTTGATATGTATTTTGGTTAGGTTCGTTTTGCTGTACGTTCGTTGTGTTAGGCTGTAGACGCCCACTAACATATTTTGATATGCCTACCCCTAAGGGGTTTTAACAGGAGTAAAATGTTTGTCTATGTACGAAGTCGCAGGTAATAGCTAGTAAAATATAATGAATGGATTTTAGTGTTCAGATGTTATAAGTGGCAGTGAAAATTTATCATTAGGTGTACTCCTTACTTGTTTGCTACTTCACTCTTATAAAAAACTAGGCGTACAACGCGGTTTAACCCGCTACTAAATAAGAAAAAAAAAACAAAAAAAAAACATAGCGTGATGTTATATAGCCTATAGCCTTCCTCGATAAATGGACTATTCAATACAACAAGATTTTATCAATTGGAACTAGTAGTTCCTGAGATTAGCCCGTTCAACCAAACAAACTCTACTGCTTTATAATATTAATAATATAGATGTAATATTTGCGACGATGCTGCTATATCTGTGTAACGACAATATGGGTCATTAATTAAGCCCAAGTAGTTGTTCATAATGAGGCAGTTCCCATTGGCGTCTGCTATAGATCCATAAACTTATCAGATGGCCTGCATGCTCTTTTTGCTTCTAAAAATTGATCTTGCTCCATAAAAATATGTTTCGATTCCCGTTGACGACCAGCATTTCTTGAGTTCTCGCGACAGTGTGGGCGGAGACGCGGTGCCAACTAGGCCATAATGTCTCCGCAACCACGTACCACTCACCCCACTTTCCTCTCCGTTCACCATCCATTGCTACTTAAGTTTGAACGACAATACCGTTTTATAAACTAAACTAGCGTTGGATAGTTCAGCGTGACAGATAGTTGTGACAATTTTTCCGATCGCAGTTCTAAATTTAGGCGCATCCATTGTTTTGTCTGTCACCAATTGTGTAATGCCGGTTAAATGTTTCCTCGTGTCTGAAAATAGGGTTTCCGAGTTCTATCGGATATTTGGAAACTGTTGCCGAGTTGTTACGAAAATTTTTAGTTGGAAATCAATCAACGAAATCTTTTTTTTGATTATATAGAAGTACCTAATTAACATGTTCACCTGATGGATTTTGACCTGTGTCGATGGACACTTGTAAGCGACAGATAAGAATAGACACACATAGGACGTGTGATTGATCACTAATGCTACCTGTCGTTGCTGTTCTTTGTGATACTCTTCAAACCAGAACCAGTTATTATAATGTAGAAATAGATGAAGCGGAGTCTAACCAAGTACCACTAAAGGAACTTTTGAAATTTTCCTTTAAAAATTTAAAACTGCAATTTATTTTTGTAAGAGCATTTCAACGCTAAAAGATAATTTACAATTTCGATATACTGAAAATGGTATAGTACATTTTTTCAATTTTGCTGTGAAATTGTTGCATAACATTACCACGCGGCTGAACTGATTTTGACCGACGCAAAGATAACAGTAGCGAGTAGCACATATAATGAAAATACATAAAAAATGCGTATTTCTATAAAACTAATCAAAATATTACATATCTACATAAACACTTAAGCAGTTACATAAGAATATAGAATAGATTAAAAATTCAAAACTTCCTCCATTATTTCTAATAAGGCAATTTATAGAAAATTAATTGCTACACTGTCTGTTTATAACATTTTTTACCGACGTTATCATCCGATAAAGACCCTCCTGATTAGACCCTCTTCGCTATGTGTGGCGCTTGATTATAATATTAAAAGAACCGGAAGAGCAAAGGCATTCAGAAAATGAATGAGCAAACGGAACGTATGTAAAAACCTCTTTAGATATGCGTTATAAGTTAGCTTTTACACTCGGCGTCGTTTGTAAGCAGGTAAAGGTTAGAACATATTTATTGAACCGAGTAAGACTAAAAAATACACATAAAATGACTGTTTTTATCCGAATTTTAAAAAAGGCGGACGTTCTCAATTCGTCTGTATTTTTACTTATGTTTGATACATCGAAAGTTGTGGTTAGAGTGAACCGATTGACATTTTTTTTCTCGCTCACATACTCGTAGGACATAAATTCGTCAGTATAATCTAACAAAATATGTTGAGCGCCGACTTCGGGACTATGTACTATGTATTGTGTACGAAAGAAACCAACATATATTAAATTTTTTTTTTCCTTTTTTGGGTCTTGAAGTAGGTTTCTATTTTTTGTTAAAAAAATATTGAACTTATTTAAGGAAGGTTTAGTCATAGCTAGACAGGGAGCATAAACCTAGGCTCACTTTATGACATAATTGAATGCAGCATTGATTCAAGAGATTAACACTACGCCTCTGCGGTATGGAAGAACCTAGATAAATCCATAACATTATTTCTTATTCATAAGAAGTGCTTTAATTCATGAAAGGGGACAAGTAGAAACATTATCATCGCTATGTTGATATTTTTGGGGGTTTTCTACACACATATATATGAAATGCAAACTTTTTCTCGTGTATCCGTCCGCTTGGGTCATATACCACGGTAAAAAGTATCCCATGGGTTAATCTAGGTCATTCTACGACATTTACTATCTGTGTGCCAATTCATTCAATCCAATGTTTATTTTTGCGTGAAAGAGTAATACACACATACACTCTTACAAACTTTCACATTTATAAAATGAGTAAGATTAAAATTCCTATTGTGATATTTATGCAAGGATTTGACTTGGGGTCCATTATACATAACTAAATGTATTTATAAACTAAATGTATAGCAGACTGTACCACAAAATAATAATATAATTTAATTCAATTCCCTATTAAACCCCGTTACGGGTGAGATATTAAAATATCCTTTCTTATACTATTTTCCAAATTTCATGAGCCTTAATGGATATGTTCCACGATAATCAGTCATTGAGCAAGCATCCTTTCCCTTTATATATAAATATATATTTATATTACTTCTCAGACGTTTGGTATAAACAAACTGACAACACAATTGTCCAATTACAATATAGTAAGGATATGATGATCAAAGTAAACATGCGAAAATAAATTTCAAGTAACGAACTTGTTCCAAAGGGCGCGTCTTGACGTTTCAATATTGCAATATAGCGTGCGCGGGCGCATTACGTGCCTGTGTAAGGGCTCGGTCACATGCGTTTGATATTTCACCGTTTTTTTTTGCATATAGCATTCGTGATCATAGCGAGTGTAACTGACAATATTCTTGATATTTGCCTTATGCAAATGATTTCGTATAAATAGCATCTGTTTATAATATATATTATAAAAACAGATTCAGATAATGAACGGTTTGAATTTTTTTATGAATAATTTAACATATCACATAAACAACTCAAATAATTTTGCGCTTAAACTTAATGGATTGATTCAGTTTATTACTTAGTTTTTGTCTTTCTGTTGGTCTCTTTGTGATGGTTACGTATACTTAAGGCAAAAAAAAAATACGATTTGAAAAAATAACAGGTAATACATATTTTTCCAAGTAATAAACATGGCAAATTTCATGACTTATTAGATTACTTATTCGTCTCGTGTGTTTTAAAAATACGAGGGTAGAGAGCCTACATTGTTTAACAAATAGTTATAGAATAATGTAACTAGTATAGAAATACATTTATATGTGAAGAGTACTGTGTAAAAACTTGAACACTCTTCATGACTGATTTATCAAACATAAGAGGAGGGAAAATTGAAGTCAATAATCATAATTATAAAACACAATATCCTAACTAACTGTCCGTCTAATCATCGCAGCCTAAAATCAATTAATAATTTACGTAGTATCGCGCTTTAAGAGATTCGTTATTTAAAGTTTTGTGAGGATTTTTTAATAGGAATAGTAGATAATGCTTTTTAAAATAATTACTGTAGACGTCTTTTAGCCATGATCATTTATATAGAGCGACTCTCTAAACAAAGGACATGGCACATATGGCGCATGTTGGCCATATCCTTTGTAATATTACCGTATAGTCCTTCTAGAAGTCGGTACTTCCCTGTAGCTTTCGCAGCCATTAAATTAACTTTTTTATTATTATCGAGCGTTTCACAATTTCCTTAAGACAGTCCTTGAAGCCCCAAAGCGTTTTGAAGCACAATTTGGGAAACCCTGGTTTAAGCAAAGCCTACGCGAAGAAGTTGCCTGTAGCTAATAAATCATAAACAAATTAACCAGCATCAAAATAAATACGAAATATTATCGTAAATACGTAGAAATACAAAAGTGTTTCTAGAAATACCATTGGTAGTAGCTATGTCAGCTGAAACTTTGTTTTGTTCGATTTTAAGTCAGCATCAGCAAATTCAATAACCTTCATTTAGGTCAACTTGTTACTAATTGCTCTTTAGTTAATTGTATAGGAATATTTTGCATAAATGTAGGTAGATCTGTTTGATCATATAATTGTCGCTATGTGAAACTATTATAATGTATAAGCATATTACCAAACTGAATACTATACATATACTAGCTGACCCTCAACCGGAAAGGAAAAATGATTAAATTACTAAAATGGCTATTAAAAAATAAGGGTTGATCGTAGAAGGGTGAAAATTGAGGATTGTATGTATTTTTGTATGTTGTATCATAAAAAAATAGAAATTAAAAATTTTGTCTAAAAAATAAAAATAAAAATTTAGGGTTGTACTACCCCTAACATTTACGGGGATGAAAAATAGATGTTGGCCGATTCTCATAGATACCGGATAAGCACAAAAAATTTCATCAAAATCGGTTAGCCGTTTCGGAGGAGTATGGCAACGAAAACTGTGACACGAGAATTTTATATATTAGATGTTCTTTTACAGTGACGAAGTAGCAAATAAGTAAGCAGTTCACGTAATGTTAGATGTAGCTACTGTTGCCCAAAGTCTACGGTGAAGGAAATCGTGAGGAAACCTACATATCCGAGAGTTCTTTAAAAAGTTCTTAAATGTGTGTGAAGTCTACCAATTCACACTTGTCCAGCACGGTGGACTATGGCCTGAAACTCTCTCAATATGAGAAAATCAGCGCCAGCAGTGGCACAATAATGGGTTGACGGAACTGTTGCCCAATAAGGTCAGTTCTACGTAAAGTTGGCCACAGATGCGTTGCTACCCCTTAAGAATGTGTTGAAACGCCTCGATTAGTATGTCTCTCTTATATAAAATAACATATATTTAATGACAGTCAAAAACTGAAACAAGTTTTTTCTGATTTGATATAAAGCACGTTAGCATGGGTATATTGGTAAAAATGTAGAAATCTTAGAGAAACAGTTCAATTTTATTTGTAAGTACTGAATAACTTCTTCATTCGAAATTTTGAAGAATCATCTTTTTAATTCTTTATTATTCACTTAAAATACTTCAGCTTAAATAAATTTATATTTGGAATATTCTTAAAGTGCTGCAGAAAAGATTTTTATTCATAATATTTCATATCTAATCGTCACTGTCGCTTTAGACATCTATTCAAGTCTTGCATCACGATCTATTAAAATCTTTCATGCTAACTCTGAAACGTTTGAATATATCCTTTGAAGAGCACGCTCAGAGACCTATAACTGCCTTATTTAAAATAAAAACTACGACAAGCATTTTACGTGCTATTTCCAATTTCTGAAGGTGTTGCCATAATCAACTCGATAACTGGACTCCCGAGCTGCATAACCAATTGACCGACAAAAGTCCCGCTCGTTTCGAAAACGATTCACGTGCTAGTAAATTGTCGGTTTGCAGAATCGAACGAAGTCGTACAGAGGATACGAAATATCAAGGAAGATATTTTTCTGCGCGAGTAACTGCCATTTCTAGGGAAAAATCGTTCTACATGATGCAACGGAGGCAAGTTTTAAACGGTAGCGATTTACGAATTGTAATAAATATGTTACATGTGTTTGAATATAAGGCTCACTTATACATATATGAGGCGACCATCTTAGTCCTCCGTAGGAGCAACGCATCTGTAAGAAACTTCATATAGAGTAGGGGAATCTGAAATAGATCAGATACCTCTATTCTATATGAAGTTGCTTATATATGCACGTCTGGTCCATAGTCAGTAGTAACTTACCATGAGGTGGACTGCATGCTAGATTGCTATTTCAATCAGATAATAAAAAAGAATATGGTGTGAAATCATACCTTATGGTATATTAACTTATTACCGCGGATCCACCCGCTTCGGTTACATTTACCGCGATAAAAAATATCCTATGTGTTCGTAGTCTAAGTTACAAACTATTTGGGTGCCAAATTTCAGCGAAATTCAACCAGCAGTTTTTATGTGAAAGAGTATCAAACGCCCATACGACCTCACAAAGTTTCGCATTATAATATTAATAAGATTACGTAATTTTTATGAAGTAAAACGTTTATTTGAGAAACGTTGTATATTATTAAGATTATTTGAGAAAAGTTGTATATTATTAAGTTATTTACTTCATTTACGTAATGAACCGGCATCTACCAATCGCAACATTACTTCACACTAGCAGTTATGGTGAAACCCATATAGTTTTGACTCCGGCAGCAGCTCCACCTCTTTCTGTCTACTAATAGTATTATTGATTGAATTGATCAAAGGTTTCGTAAAAACAGTTAAACTGTTAGCTCTTTTTTACATCATATTAGTAGCATAAATTAGAAAGTTTGTAAAAATGTATGTATGTTGGTAACTTTTAGGCACAAAAAACCATTGGTCAGATTTCTCTGAAATTTGGCACACAGATGATTTATCACCTAGGCTAACACATGTAATACTCATTGCCGTGAAAACGTGATCAAAGCAAACGTAGTCGCGGCAATGAGCTAGTCTATAATAAAACAAGTTGTGGCAGTAGTATTTCTTCGATCAAACCATTATGGTTTTCGGACCTTTTTGTCAATGAAACAGCTCATAACTTGCACCACACCACAACACTAAGGGGCAGCGATGCAGCGGATTCTTGAGTGTTTGCAAATCACTCACGGTCAGGTAAGCAAAGGCCTGTTCGCTCTCAAAGAGACTCATCTTGTTTCTGTGATTGTAGCCTTACACCTGCCTACTCAACGGTTTTCTTAGTTATTACAGAAACATGGCTAACTATGTTCAATTTAAGGCAAAGTGTTGTAGATGGCTAGATGGTTATTTGTCGTAGTTCACCTACAATGTGGTAGATCCAGTAGTTTTTATGGGTCATGTATACGCTTTTATAATAAACTTCCTATAACAATCAGAAATTTATCAGATAGTAAATTCAAAACAATGGTTAAGATAAAACTTTGTCGCAAAGCATATTATAAAATTTCTGAATACATAGAAGACAAAGCAGCTTGGGACCGAACAATAATATATATTTCAATGGTTAATTAACTGTCAAAGTGTAGCGTATCTGGCCAAACATGCCTAATGTTTAGCCAAATGTAAGGCAACATACTGTAGCTAGCCTTTTATTGCCCATATAATAAACAAAATGGTTAAAAAATATAAAGTATTTCAAACAAAAAAGACAAAACCGCTGAGTTTATTGCCGGATCTTCTCAGTTGAGGTCATCTTCCGATCCGGCGGTAGTATAAGAAAAAATATTGTAAATGACAATTTGTAAGTGCCCCCGTAGGCCTATACAAAATAAAGACATTTCATTTCATATCATTTCATTTCATTTCTTCATCTTCCATCCTTCCCATTTTAAGGTTAGTACCGCATCTGCGGCTAACAGTTTGATTTTACCTAGAGTTGCTTGCAAATGTCCATGGACGGCAGTAGCCACTTACTATCAGGTGGGCTGAATGCTCGTTTGCTACTTTCATACTATAAAAAAAAATTCAACCGATTACCTATTACTGACTCAATGCGTGATACGTACCATTCGGCTATAATGGTTGAAACTCGGCCTCTCAATCGAGACTCCGAGGTTCGAATCCCAGGCACTTCTCATTTTTCTAAAATTATACGCATATAATGAGGAATTTTATACTTCTGAGTTAGTTCAAAATTTATTTTCAAATGTATGTGAAGTCGACGAATTGGCCAGCGCGGTGGACTATGGCCTGAAATTATTGTACTTGTATTGTAACAATTGTATAGCTGATATAACAGTTTTGCCACGATTTCGTAGTAAGATCGGATACATAGATAATAACCATATATTATAAACTAAACAAAGAAGTATCCCCCGGTTGTAGGATAAAACCCGTGCTCAGTGGGTCTAAATAAAAAGGGTTGTAGGTAACAAAGAAGCGAGCGACGTCGCAGGCAGAAACTAGTGCTGTACATGGCACACAAACATATTTCTCAGTATCAATCTTACTTTGAATTTTTTATTTATTTTCTTTCCCTGCTGCATTTGAAATGAGAGCGCTGTAATATTTTATGAGGGATATTTTTTTAGCTTTGTATGAAAGCAAGGAGCGCTTTTGTTATATTTTATGCGATATTATGAGATTCTTTTTAAGCATTGTCATCTTAACTGACCCGGTTTGTAAATAAATCGTTGCAACTTTGCAGGAGAATACAATTTAGGTCAAGAACAATACAAAGTGACTATTTGAATTTTTAAAGGATATTTTCCTTTGAAATTTGAAATTTTCAAAACTAGGATATTTTGCTTTGAAATTCAAATAAATTAATATAAGTATGTATTACTCGTATTAATATAATTATATATTCGGTTCAAACATACTTTTCTAAGATTATTGTTTGCTAATTACCCTTAAACTGTTACATGGATTCTCTATGTCTTGTAAAGTTTTGTTTGTTTCTGATGATATGTTATTTATATTTCAATAAAATATATACTTCGTGTTGAAGTATTTTTAATGCACAATATTAATATTAAGTAATCATTCTTTAAATGTATTGGTTTGTAGTCGAATATGTCGGATGCGCGAAATTTTCGGATCAAAATCAAAATAACGATCTGTCTATGAGTATACTCGTATTTTAATTGCATTGTCAAGCATCTTTTATGTATATGAGTATACTATCAGTTATATCATATAGTAAAACATACTCGCAATGTATTAACTTTATACAATTTTAATTTTGAGTTTAAAGAAAACAGCGAATAATATTGTCCATTGCGATTATAGATACGAGATTACGAATGGAAGATCTATACTATCTATGTTATAAAGAGGAAAGATTTGATTGTTTGTTTGTATTGAATCTTGAAAAAAATCTTTTACCATTAGAATCCTACATTATCCCTTATGAACATAGGCTATATTTAATACGAGAAAAATAGGAATCTGCGT
>DWLI01004019.1:0-11239 GCA_018249915.1 Cecropterus dorantes dorantes
CGACAGTATATTCTTTAAAAAAAGCAGCATAGAAAAATTTTAAGGTACCGTCAAATACCAAGCTTAAAAGTTGGCAGTTAACTTTGTAACTACAAGTTTCATTCTTGACGGCCTATTATATCATATTGGATCGATATTTAAATAATTCTCCTGAAAATCCTAGGGTAAGGCTCTGATTCTTGTATTTTATTATATAATAGCAATTGTTGTAGGTGAAATATTAAAAAAAACTTCTCCAACATGGTAGTACTCCAAAATCACCGTGATACATTAATGTGTGTTTACAAAAATATATATTAAACTGGACTAAGAATATAAAAAAATATAAACAAAATCTATATCTATAAGATATGTATGTCTATAAGAATATAAACAAAATCAGGTATTTCATCATTAGATATTCATAAACAGATACAGATATCTATTTGGTCGGGTATCAAAGTCTGAATACACTCGCGCTGTGTTATTATCGTGGCAGCGTTGGCCTGTTCTGTTCTGTGTGTTCTGTCACAATTGGTTCCTCGTAACTTTAATTTTATATGAAAACAGGTGACTTGTTCTGTGACAACCTCTTTCCAAAGGTTAGCATGTCAATATTCGGTAAGGACCAATTTGGAATAAATTCAAGGTTAAACAGTAATTAAGTCGGTATGGATTAATAAGAAATAGATTGCACGTGTGTTTGTTACATAATCACGCAAGAACCACTGGTCCGATTGACATCAATTTTTGCATTGATGTAGCTTATACTATAGGCTCATATTATACTATATAAACTAGGTAAAGTTAAAAAAAATAAGGATTAGACACCCAAAAATTCGGTACGTATGAATTTTGAATACATTTTTAGAAATTAGTGTTACTATGAACCGATAAAAATGATACGTGTCTAGATCCATTCATAAACTAACCTAAGCACAAAAGGCAGCCAGTTTAAAAAACGTAAGCGATACAGTCCCTGACATAATAGCCAGGTCCCAATTTGAAATTCGACTATCGCCGTGTCGTAACGGTATTGCCTCTGTATTGCTTAGGGAGGCTTGATTAAATTTGCTCTTTATGTGCGCAAGTTAGTGTTGCCAGGTGGGCGGGGAAAAATGCGGGATATTAAGTACAATTTGGACGGTGCTATAAGAATGCCTAAAACATTTTTCTGGTAATATTAATATTGCCTATTTATTTTAATTTAAAGCAAGCATTTATCTCTACTAATATTATAAAGCAGTAGAGTTTTTTTGGTTGAACGGCCTAATCTCAGGAACTACTAGTTCGAATTTAAAAAATATTTTTGTATTGAATAGTTCATTTGTCGAAGAAGGCTATAGGCTATATAACATGCTATGTTTTTTTATGAGTTGCGGGTGAAGCTGCAGGGCACAGCTAGTATAAATATAAACAAATAGCTCTTGCTTATCTTATCTTATCTAATAATCTTAGTTACTTACATTTTTAAATAATAATAGGCGAAAGTTTGTGAGGATGTAGTTATGTAGCTTTGTTATTATATCACACAAAAATACTGGTCTTATTTCGCAAAACTTTAGTACACATAGGATACTCTTAATCGCAGTAAATGAGACCAAAGTTGGCGGTACTGCAAGAATAAGCTGGGATACATTCATTCGTAATAAGATTCTTTTAATTGAAGTTACTATGCATAAATATCGTATCGTATCGTGAGTATCCGTTAAAAGTAACAATTCCGTGACAATGTTCGTTTTAAATATTATTATATATTTGAAGTCTAAATATTTCAGTTTTAGTAATTGCATATGATTGTGCCGTTTCGTATTATTGGACCTCAAAGGACTGATGGATGACGTGAATATATAGATTTCTGATAAATTTTCGTAAGTTGTATTTCACAATTATCATAAAGGTTTTCTTGTGGCGTCTATTAAAGCAGGATTTTCCGTTTGCATATAAACACGTGGTCACAGTACAGAGATCGCTGCTTGAAATTAACTACACGCTGTATATAATTCTAATTCAGCGTACAGGGTGTTCAATTTTTGTTATTTCAGCACGACATAATCCAATTTGATACTTGATGGTCTTTAATATTTAGTATGGGCATATTTTTATCGCTTCTTTGTATTTCAAGGAATGGAAAATTATTAAAGTATACAAACGAATTTTATTTATCAACATTTAGATTTCTCACTAAATTTTTAAAGTTTTTATTCGATTCTGGGTCCGTTTATGTGACAAACTGGAGTAGTAAATATTATGCAGTGGGGTTAAGAAAAATATGATTGTCAGAAGAAGCAAAAGCACCAGGGGTCAAGTGCTTACAAATTTATAACAAGAAAATTTAAATATTATAAAAACAAAAACCTCAAGTGCATGAAAAAAATTAACTTATTTGTACTACTCGTTGCATGTGATGTAAAAAAAAATACAGAAAAAGTACCAAAACTACGTTTCATTCAATGTCACTTTCATTTGATGACTATATCCTTTTTTTTAATACTCCGGCGCCATACTTAAAATAGAATAAAACACCGTCTTTTGGATGGACGTATTTTGCTGGACGTATTTCGACGGTGTCAAAATACGTCCAGCAAAATACGCAGCAGTTTAGGCTATAGTGCGTAATACATAAATAGACGTGTATACATACATGCATACATACGTACATACATACATACATACATATATACAAACCAACATAGGGTCAATATGTTTTCTCCATAGTAAAAAAAAACATGTGTACATACACATGTTTTTTTACATATGCCCAAATGTATACATACCCACCTTCTAACGCAGTCGAATAATAAGTATCTAACATTTGTAGCTTACTCTATGAAGATGAAGTGTCCTGCCTGAAGTAATTTACAAATGTGTTGCTACTCTCGAGAATAAGAATGGAATGCCAGGAGAAAGTAAATCTTTCTTACTACAATATTTACACTAGACCACAGGAGTGCTTATTGCTGCTGTTTCAAGGAAGAATATCAGAAAACTCTTATATATAAAGCAGAAATAGGTGTGTTAAAAATATGTGACGGTACCGCCATAAACAATACTTAAAGTGTTGTACTTACTACAAGGTAGAAGGAGTATGGTTCGACTGGGTGGTAAAACCGCCACACATATTTTTAGCGTGAAGCCGTTCTTGTATTTGGAAGTGTGGTTGCTGACTCACTTAAACGTGAACATGAACTATGTTAGTCGTTTTCTAGGGTTCCGTATCCAGAGAATAAAAACGGAACCTCATTACTAAGACTCAGCTGTCCGTCTGTACGTCTGTCTGTCATCAGGCCGTATGGATTTTTATATATAATATTGAAGTAGCAAAAGACCATGTTGTCCAGCTAATAGTGTCCTCTGCCGTCCATGAGGATCTGTAAACAACCCCAGATAATACCGGAGTCTTAGCTATGATTGGTCACAAGTGCGTAGCTAGTCATGAATACAAAGTTGAAACGCTTCGGAGTATGTACTTATATACGGAGTATACCCTTTAGTCTAAAACGCAGCAGTGCTTAAAACTGCTGTTATTAGGCAGAAATAGCTGTGGAAATGGTGCTTCAGGAGTGGAACCACAAAGAGTTCTACCACCATCAAAGTCCTTGTGAGTAACAACACATTGATCACAGATAGAATTCCTGTCTATATGTCAGTGATCACTTACCATCCTTGTTCGTTTGAATTACTTGTTCGTTTTCTACTTTAATCTTGTAAAGAAATATCGACAAACAAGAACGATTTGTTAAGACATAACCATATTAAAGGTAACGTTATGTAACGCACTCACCTGGAATTCAAGCACTTAAGATCCTATGAGCGTGCTTATGTCAGTTGACAAGCACTCGACTCAATATTGATCGTTCCTTCAAAAGGAACTCTGTAAAAATCCCCCCTTTATGACCTATCCAATAAAATTCATACACGGTCCTAGTCTATTCGGACTCTTAGTACTAACACATAGCGTCGAGTTTCGGACAAGCGTGCAAGATCGCGTGAAAAGGCAACGTTGCCGAGATATTTCATGTTTTTCGTCAAGTGTATAGGAAGAGTGCGATTATGTACGTACTTAATCTGAGAAGCGTTCATGTACCGTAAATATCGTTGTAGGTGAATTGTTAATATTGTTGGTTGTGCTCGCTTTAGGTTTATGATGTTCTGGTAACGGTGCCGTGTTCTTGCATGCTAAGGGTGTCTTTATGTGTTTGGAAGTCAAGTTTAACGTAAGACTGTTTGTCAATATGTTTAAGTATAGTATCCCATGTTGTGAGATTTTGTTTTAACAACGGAGTTCATATATTGAACTCAAGAGTCAAAAGTGTTGATATTACGATCACTGCTGCTATTGTCTATGAAAAATTATACACATTTGGAAGGTGGTAGACTTTTTATGGTTCGACTTTAGAGGCGAAAGTGCCTGCCGCACGGATCGTACACACCTGGAAACAGCAGTGTTAATCGCAGCTATATTCTGATAAGGGTGTGGTGAGAGAGACATACGGATCCGATGCGTTCCATCTTAGTATGCCAAACGTGACTACGTTTTTTTATAGTTTGAAAGTAGCAAACGAGCATGCAGCCCACCTGATGGTAAGTGGCTATTGCCGTCCATGGAAATCTGTAATCAACCCTAGGTAAGATCAAAGTCATACCCAAGGTTAGCCACAGATGCCTTGTTACCCCTGAGGACTAAGATGGATTGCCTCGGAAGGTATGTCTCCCTTACCACACCCTTCAGACCATAACACAGTAGCATATAATACTGCTGTTATTAGGCAGAAATAGGTGCGGCGGTGGTGCTTCTGTAGTCGAACCACAATGAGTTTGTGTGTGGCTGACATTAGATTACAGGTCATAACCAATAGTGTCACGTTTACTACGGTATGAGAAACCCATGTGTTAATGCAGATCTCAAACTGCGTGCTCAATTTCAGCGAAATCCAACCAGTAGTTTTAACGTGAAAGAGTAACAAACACAGATATCCTTACAAACTTTCGTCTTTATAATATTAGTAAGATGTAGATAAACTTTCACCGTTCATAGCTTTTTATATCAGTGAAAACTGTATAAACGTTTGTCATGTAGTTTAGAAAATCATTATGCAGTTTAATTATTGTTTATGGATAATGCATAGATTTCCGTCAACGTTATATCTGCTGGGAATGGGTCTTCTCTTAGATTAGGAGAGAGTTAGGCACACCGCGCTGGCCAAGTGCGAATTGGTAGTCTTCACACACCTTTAAAAACTTTTTTTAAAGAACTCTCAAGTGTATACGTTTCCTCATGATGTTATCCTTCACCGTAAAGCAGTGATAATTAATTTGTAATAAGCACACAATTTTAGAAAAATCAGTGGTGCGTGCCTGGGATTCGAACCTCACAGCCTCCGTTTGAGAGGCCGAGTTTCAACCATTCGGCTATCACTGCTATAATATAGATATAAGCTGCTGTAAGAAACTGCTGAAATTAAGTAAATTATGAGCGACCAATATGTTGCATTAAATTATTTTCATAATACGAATTTTATCTTTTCCTGTCATATCTTCAGTCCAGTTATCTCACTGTGATCGAAATTTAATGTGTCGAAGTTCGTCCGTCTTGGTATTTTATAGCACTACTGCACCAAAGTTTAGTTCATACGTGTCATTTAACTACAGTGTTGAGTTAATGAGCTGTAAGAGGGTAAAAGTTGGTGAAAGAACGTATAATGTTTTTCTTTCTTATGGAAGGGACAAATGAGTATGCAGCCCACCTGATGGTAAGTGGCTACTGCCGCCCATGAACATCTGTAATCAAACCTAGGTAACATCAAAGTCTCACCTAAGGTTAGCCACAGATGCGTTGCTATCCCTTTTCTTGGACTAAAATGGAATGCCTTGGAAAAGTATGTCTCCATTATCACACCCAGACCAGAACACAACAACGCATAGCACTGCCGTTATAGGCAGTAATAGGTGTGGCGGTAGTACTTTCAGAGTCGAACTACAAAGGGAATAATATATTTTTCTTGCATCATGGTAAAAAATGATAAAAAAAAAAATACTCTTTAGGTCTCAAAACATGTTTATATTTGTTAATTACAATTAATATAACTTAAGTAGTATCAAAGTCCGTACATATTATGATATTTAATAGCACTACTACACTAAATTTTGAGTTGATACGTGCCATTGAACAAGTTGAGAACAACAGTGTTGAGTTAATAAGTTAGTAAGACTGTGGGTGGTGGTGAAAGAACAAGGAATGTATTGTCTGTTTTCTTGTGTGATCATTATAAATATTATTGGGTTCCATTAAGTTCCAAAACATGTTTTCATCTATTAATTACAAAGAACAGAACTTTAGTCCTTGTTTTTTTCAACCTTAAATATTTTTAAACTGTTAATTTAAATGCATTAAGTGTACACCAAAACCAAATAATCTTAGTCACGTACAGTAAACAAGTATTACAATAAAAATATGTTTCTTTTCTCAAAACATAGTTTAGACCATAGAATTAATTATTTAAAGAAACGAGATGTTTGAGTTTCGACAAATTTCTCTTGTAAAATTTACGAAACACGCACTTAGTGCTCCTCAGAGAAGACGGTTGTCATCTTTGTGTTAAATTTTAATAGTCCTCAGACTACAAGGACGACACAAAGGTCGGACAAAGAATTATTATTCTTAATACTAAAATGCTTACGTAGCCAAAAAAAAATTAATATTTAAAATATTATAGTGAGCGCATACAGAGTATACCTTGACCTTAAACAAAGCAGATTAATAGAAAGAAAATAATAATTAAGCCTTTATTTTAATGATGTAAAATGTAGAAACAAAACATAAATTCATATTTTTTAAAATATGGGAACCGAGTTTTTCTTTCAACGCACTGAAAAGAAAAAAAAAACTTTATAGTCAAACTCATCATTATGTTGCAACTTTGCCTTTTATGTATATAAATAAAAGTTTGTCGCGATATTTCAATTACATGATATACCTTTTAGGACAAAAAAATTGTTTATAAAGTTATCCATTTTATATATATATATATATATAAAAGAATAATTTATTGTTACTCAGATTGACACGTCAATTGATGTTTATATCAATTGACTGATGTAATGTATTCATACACACAGACAAATCTTTATGATACGTTACAATATACATTGTATTGATGTAGTTCTTAAAGGAAATTATATATGTATAAAATAAAAATATATTACAAATAAACACAAGATAGAATGTTCACAATAGAGATAAATTAATTTCTCAAAGAAAACAATAATATTTTCGCTTAGCACTTAAAACTCCTAAGGGATCTTCTTTTGATATTATTTAGTTTGTTAAATTATAATACTCTTAGGAACGCAAGGACAAATGTTCCTTGTAATATATTTTTAATACTGTTATCCTTGAAGGTACAAACTACAATGTCTGTCCTCTGTGGCAATGCAAAATGAAGGCAGGTTACCTTAAAATCTGATTGGATCTACACTAATATTATAAAGCAGTAGAGTTTATTTGGTTGAACGGGTTAATCTCAGGAACTAATGGTTCGAATTTTTTTTTTGTGTTGTATAGTAAATTTATCGAGGTAGGCTATTAGCTATGTAACATCACGCTGTAGTTGTTTTTTTTCTTGTGTAACAGCGGGTGAAACTGCTCGGGAATAAATATAACACACTGATAGTCTAGGGCCTGGATTAATACATATTTAAGAACTAATGTTAGAATAGGCTAGTTTAACGACTCGCGCGAATCTGATATGATGAGTTTAGATTCTGTTCTGGGTCTGAGTGTTTGTGTATTTGTCTTTGTGTGTCCATGTTACCCACGACACAGGAGAATATATTAGTGTGGCTATGAGTGTAGGAAGCGTTTTTAGTAAAGATTAATCAGATGAATACGTTTTGCTTCTTTTTTTATGAAAAAGTAGAAAGATAATTCAAACCGTTTTTTGGTCTAACTTATTTAACCAATTTATACCTATTGTTCATTAAATTGCTATTTCAACAGCGTTGCAATCAAATAGCTTGTTTTATAATATCATGATTAAGAAAATCTATTCTACACTTTTTACAACGTCTACGTTGCTTTAGATTAGGGTTGCTAACGTACTGTAATTAAAATAATATACAGTACATAAAATACTGTATTTTATTTTAAAAAACTTGTATAAGTATATAAAAATATTATTTTTTATTTTGTGTACAGTTTTATGAATCTGTGAATGAAAGTTTTAGTTTTACAGTAAACAGACAGAAAAAAACGATCAAATCTATAGATTTATTTTTTTACTTATTCGTCCTTCCATAGTACTCCAAATTTTTTGCGAGTATATGTAACGTACAGTCAGACACGCGAATCTTTCATTATTATATAATATTTAGAGTATTCATTGAAAAATACAAGTAACAATATATTCTTATCATTTGACATTTACCATAAGTATATTAAACTTCAAGGATGAACGTCTTTGAAGTATTTTATTGTTGAATGTAATATTTTTTATAAATTGGTAACCCTATATTAGATACTCCTTCAGGAGCACCATTTGACAGGCTTTTGTGAAACGTACCGTCTCCAGGGCGAGAATAAAATATCTGAATTGATGACAACCGTCGAAGTCTTATATTTTACTACTAACGTTAGGATCCATTGATATCGAAGCTGGATTAATTTCCCTTGAGAGGAGGCGATAATTTTGCTAAGTGAGGCGTGATGAGCATATCTTTACTGTGGACTCATTTTCATTTTATTATGTTACCGTTAAAGTGTAAAAGCTGGTAATCTGTAGAATATCTCTCGTTAGCAAATAGACTTTTTAATTAACTCCGGTTATTTAGGATGGGATCGTTAAGTTTAAAATTTAAATGTGGAATCTTGGAACCTATTATCTATGCAAAGAACTGAATATTCGTTAATTGTAACTTATTGTGATTTGTGATATCCTCTTTTTATATTCAAGTGACAAACGAGTAAGTCCATATGATGGTAAGTACAATGATAAGATGGTAAGTGCTCACTGCCACCCGTGAATATGTATGGTAATTTCTAGATAAAATTAGAGTCTTATCTATAGAAAATTAGATGTCTTATAAACTTATCTAAAGTCGGTTAAAGATGGATTGTTACCTATGAGGACTAAGTTGGAATATCTCAGTAGGTATGTTTCTCTTACTACACCTAACAGGCCAGAACACAGCAGCACTTAACAGTACGTTATAGAATAGAAATAGGTGTGGAGGTGGTTCCTTGGGAGTCGACCCACGAAGGGTTTGACCACCTTTAATTATTTAAAGTGGCTGACATGTGTCGACGAGCTGTTTCTTTCATTGCCCGACTCTTTCTGAGTAAGAGAAGTTGGGTTGTAGTCCACCGCCCTGATTAAGTGTGATTTGAGCCACTTCACACAGTCTTGACATCTTGTATAAGTATTTTGCAGCTTTTTAATGAAGTTAACGAAAAAGCTACAAAATGCTACCTGAGACCTAAATGGGACCTAGATACAAAGACTAAATTGGAAACCAATATATTAGCACAGTTTTTTTCTTACAGACACTACAAATAGTGTTATAATCGAGAATTCAGTCGACATTTATATACTTGTACCTCAATATCGTTAAGAGAAGTCAAACTAAACAGGTAGCAATACTAACACTCTATTCGAATCATGAGGAATTTTTATTATAAGTATATGGTTCTTCGCCGAAACGACCAAGAATCTATTATATTTAAAGACGCTGAAACCAAGACTGCTTGGTTGAGTTATGTGCTCATTCAGGCAGAGTCGGGCAGTCTTTGGAGCAATTACTATGACTTATAACACGTGAGCTTGCAATATCGGACAGGAACAATTTATCTAAGCTAAAGATTTTTGAGTTTTCTAAACTGATATGTTCTTTTTTTTTTGCAAATGGCATATTTATGACTGTGATTTTTTTTATATAAAATAATGTACAAAAATGTATTTTTGCTACACGTTTTTTCTTTTGTTTCTTTGTGAAAATTTATAACGAGCGTTTTTGCGATTATAATGAGTCCATCTGTCCTAATCTTGGGATAGAGAGACAAGGATTTTGTCACTGTTTATGGCTTTTGAGTTTTTGAGCTGTAGACGTCTTTCGATTAACTTTTTTATTTGTTTTACTAATTTAGAATGCAAACGAAATTGTGAAACATAAATATATAAAGTCAGAATATTTGAAGCCCACTATGAAATAATTATTGGATTACGAAACATGACCGATTGGAACTATGAGAAATACTTTATTTTGCTTTTTTTATATTATAATCTAAATAAACTATAATTATCACTGAAAATAATAACAAATATAGCCTATAGCCTTTCTCAATAAATTGACTATTCAATACAAAAAGAAATTTTCAATTCGAATCAGTAGTTCCTGAGATTATCCCGTTCAACCAAACAAACCCTACTGCTTTATAATATTAGTATAGAACTCATTTTGGGTTTACTATTGATTTATTTCAAACGTACATGTATTCAAAAAATGTAAATGAAAAGGCGAAAGCTAAGGACATAGAGAAGTCAGGATATATGAAATGCTGATACCTACGGGCGGGGTTGAGTTATGCGCCCATTTGGGCCGCGCGGGCACACTCCGGAGCAATTACTGTGACTTACGGCACGTGCTCTTGCAATATCCGATATTGGAGCTATGAGAAACACTATATTTTGAAGCACACTCCGTGTAAGATGTAAGAGGTGAAAATTGAGAAATAATAGTAATTTAATTAATGTATTCACTCCGAAAATAGGTGATTATACTTCCAAGGATTAAACTTCAAAGAATTTTCATGTAATTTTTCTAATGGATTGTATTTTAAATATGTGTTTTATTTTCGCTAAATTCGTGTATTTTTTTGACTGCAATGAAAAATGTTTAAAAAGTTACATCTATTATTTTTAGTAACATAATATGGAGCAGTAAGGCACATGACCTGTAATGTCAAATATTGATACATAAATGTCAATTGACACACACTTGTAATTGATCTTAATAATATTAAAGAGGCAAAAGTTTGTATGTATGTGTTTGTTATTCTTTCTCAAAAAACCTAGTACGATTTTGTTGAAATTTGGTATAGGTACAGATTGTTTATGACCTAAATTTAACAAGACAGAAGTGGGCAAAGCCGTGGGAAACGCTAGTTATACATAGTTCGTGTTTTATAAAGTAACTAGCTGACCCGGCAAACTAATTAAATGACGATTGATCAGTTTTCGACCGGAAAGGAAAAATGATTAAATTA
>DWLI01004020.1:0-11238 GCA_018249915.1 Cecropterus dorantes dorantes
ATGCTATATTTTCATAAATTTTGAGTCAATTTGAAACCATAGCGTATATATACCTACACTAGCCATACCCCATTCCTCATAAGAAAATAACAATTTTCAAAAAAATCTGAAACTCGTAGTCATTAACTTGTTCTAAACAACTAAAATCAAACTTTTGAAGTCACTAAGTTCAACGGTGTAGAACTTTCATATAAAAGTTACGCACCCTTTTCATCCCTTTCGGGGTGGAATTTCCCAAAATCCTCACTTAGTGCTCCTCTACACTCCCTAAGGAATCTTCATACCAAATTTCAACTTTCTACGCTCAGTAGTTTCGGCTCTGCGTTGTCTGTCAGTCAGTCAATCACTCAGTAACGGATTTTTTTTTTTATATATATTGACTGATAGATACATATTCCGAAACTGCAGCTCTATTTAGCGTACAGTAAGTACCCAATTTGCCCGTTATTAAGCGATCCTTCGAGTGATAACAGAGTAATGCTTTTAGCGCTATTTGGGTAAGCAAGATCACACAACAAGACTAATTGCCTTGGCATGCAAATTAGTATTTCAAATTACTTGTTTTGTAAAACAAGGCATTCTGGGAAACTAAATTATTAAAGAAAAATAGGCGACGTGAAAAATACGACACGATAATTAATGGCAATTATTAAAATATTAATAAAATAGTAAAATTAAAAGTTACATTATTATTTACGAAACTGTTTCGCATGAGTACCTATACCTCCCCGTAACAAATTAAAATGTATCAATTCCGCGATAATATTAGTCTAAAGTCATATGAATAAGGCATACCTAGATTTATATTTGCTGTTTCAAAAAGTAATTTAACATCATAATCCAGAGAAAGTGTGAAGATTTTCCTTTCAGCAAGGCCTTAGAAATGCATGAGGCGCATTATGCAAAGCGCATTCCGTCTCAGTCAGCTCCCAGCTTTGTTTCTGGAGATAAATCCTATCGCCATTCATTGTTCACTACTGACTCTATCCGCTCATTTTGTTTAGCTTATTATAAAGCTAAATAAAATTAGCTTATTATTTTTAACCAACCTCAAAAAAGAACCTCCTCCTTTTCTCGATTTGACTCATATACTTGTAGGACGTAGATTCGTCGTTGTAATCTAAGAAAATATGTATGTTGAGCGCCGACTTCAGGACTAATCAAGACTATGTACTATGTACCGTATGTATGTAAGAAATTATTTTTTTGCTTTCTGGTGACATTGAAGTCGGTTACTATTTTTGTCCTTTTTTTTATTAAATGAACCTGAACCTACATATTAATAGGTGAACACCGAAATTGTGCCATATCTTTTACTCGAGTGCGTCAGACGGAGAGTAATTATTTTTGAGAGTACGTATGTTTGTATGTCTATTTTTTGGTACGCGCTACAATAACGACTTGTCGGACTGTGGCATATGACATATCATTAGAACCATTTCAGTTTGTATAGTGGTATAACTATATTATATGTTTTATAAATGGTACCAGGATACCAATATGGGTATCGAATGAAAGCTAGTAAATAGGTCAATCCAAGTATATATTTGAATACTTTTATGTTACTATTTTGATGAAAACTCATAATAATATATCATTACAAAAAAAAACTTTTCTAATCAGTCGGGTTTTTTTTTAAATGTTTCACCAATGTTTTTTGTTCAGTGTTTATTTTTTATGTAGAGGAGAATAAATCATATGAGTATAACTCAAAATTATATTTTGACGACCCGCATGGCGGAGCAGTCACTATACTGGTCTGACGCGCAGTGGGTTACGGGTTCGATTCCCGGCCAGACATCTGAATGATGAATTTAGAATTCTGTTCTGGGTCTGGGTGTTTGTGTATTCGTCTTTGTGTGTACATGGTACCCGCACAGGAGAAAATCCTAGTGCGGGGCTATGAGTGTAGAAAGCGTGTTTTTTGTGTGTGTTAAAACTGAGCGAGTTAAACGGTTTTATTTATTCATTAACGAATATGCGATAGTAATGCTGATACTTACAAAATTTCAGGTAATTTTTTTACACTACCACCGGACCATGTATTTCCCAACATATACAAGCAAGCATTATGCATTGTGCTACGGCAGACGAATTCACTGCGTAAGTTTTGAGTAATGGCAAAAACTTTATATTTCAGATTGGATACCAAGATGTGACCGCTGGTTCAGGGTTGATGGGACTCGCTGGTGATGGGAAACCACTTTTATCTGTAGCTGATTTGGAGAGTCGACTCGTGTTCACTAGGTGTAAGGTAAATACTACAAATATCATCAACGTCTCACGTTACAACTAATCTTCATCTCCAACGTTTGGGACTTTTCTAAATATTCCTTTATTTTTTATGAAATATTATATACTCGTAAAAGTAGTGAAAAATATGGCAATATTAAAATCTTCGTACGCATTGTACCTGGATTTTTTTTAATATATTCGTCTTTACATATATTATTACCAATGGCAATATCGTATATATTATTACCTTAGTTTACTATCTATACTTCTATACTATTATTATAAATCATTGAGTTTGTTTGGTTGAACGGGCTAATCTCAGAAACTATTGGTACGAATTTAAAAAATCTATTTGTAATTGGAAAGTCCATTTATTGAGGAAGGCTATTTGTTGACTATATAACATCACGCCATGTTTATTTGTTTCTTTTTTTTCTTATGTAGTAGCGGGTGAAACCGCAGAGCGCAGCTAGTTATTTATAAAACACTTCTATTTTTTATTTATGACAACGTATTATATTGTTTCCAGCCATTTGTTCTAAGCACGGCCGGGAGACAATGGATCTTCGGCGGAGAACTGTCGAGGGTAGAAGGTCGAGCTGTGCGCCCCTACTGGGCCTTGCTCTTCACGGATCTGCTACTCTTCGCCACCGTCTCCAGAGACCGAGTGTTGTTCGTTACGGAGGAACCAGTCGCCTTGGGCACTGTTTCTGAAGCTCAGTTTAATATAAGGAAGAAAGGTGAATGAAAATCAAAATTTAAATAAATAAAATTCCAATAACGTAGATTTAAATAAAATTGACCAAAGATTCAAAGAAGAAATTTCCATTCCTTCAAACAGAATAGTTAGTAGAATAGATTCAGTTATTTTTATTTACGTTTTCAAAAGATTCTACTTAAAAATAAAATAAAACACGTCATTTTCTATTAATCGCGCCATGTAATGCAATTGAAAAATAAAATAAAGATGTAACAAATCAGAAAATTCAATAAAAAATACAAGCTCTTAATGCCTTCATGAAAATTTCCAAAATGCTTCTTATTCTTCCAGCGACGGAGTTCCGGCTAATATTAGGTCGTGCGGGCGGTGAGAGTCCCCTCGTGTCGTGTGCCCCTCGCACACCAGGAAGATCTAGACCGATAGTCCTCCGAGCACCGTCTATTGATTTGAAGGCTGTATGGCAAAGTTTACTGCAGAGACAAATGTAAGTTCCAGTGTTCAGATTGATAGGTTTAATTCTTTACAATATGTGTTTAGTTTATTGACGTTCATGATTTATCAATTAAGAAAATTGTTTCTAACAAATCTTTCATATGTTTCAGATACCGAGCTCACACGATGTCGGGAACACCACTCGGATCACCCCTGGACTCTCCCGATCCACAACTTACTTTCTCTCTCGCGACCTTGGACTCCCAACAGCGCCAGGTATCAGGATCGAGTCTCCAAAGACACTCAAGCCTAGCCCTGTTGCCGGCCAGTTCTTACCGATCCCACCTCAACATGCTTATTGAGGAACGTCCCGAAAAAGAGGTCCGGGTCAGCTTCGACGTCAGGCCTATTTCTGATTCTCCCCAACCACAGCCTGTAAGAGGCCCTCTCAGTACAGTTTGGAGAACCGCTCCCACTCCTGAAACGCCATCGGCTAATCTATCTCCAGCCGATTCACAAACCTTCTCCTCGCATTTCGTTTCATCCTCTAGCATCGAAAAGAATGAGGAGCGTGCGACTTCACCTAGCGCTCAACTCACTCCAGATGGCGCTGAAGAATATTCAGAAGCGTCCCCTTGTCGATGGGAATCGTTCGAAGCTGACCTAGCTCTGGCTGATTTAGATGTCGATCCGTCTTATAAGCATGCGGTCGAAGAGCGTATATTTCTGCCTGACGACCCACTGCTACCGCGTGTGGCTTTACCCGAGCGGCCGACACCACCAGCCTACCTAGAACTTTGATACACGGAGTCAGATCCGGAGATGGCAGAATCTAGCTATTACCGGATACGTGATAAAAACTGATTTAGGATGCTCCTAGACAAATATAATCACAAAATACTTAAATGTATTTTAGTCCAGATATTTTACATACTGGTATTTACAAAGGATATTTTGTGAAAACCTGGATTAATTGGCAAAGCTTTGTCGCGGAATATTTGGCCAACGAAGGCGAGGACAAAATTTATTGGATTGTTAAAAACATGCTTATAGTTGAGATTAAGGTTGTGGTAGTAAAATTTTGAGAGACATATTTTGGAACATTAACAGTATTCAGAAAAAACGGTATTTTAATTATTATGAAACAACCTAGGAATAAGTGTGACGCCCGTGACAAAATAAATCTGGGTACTAAGGAAATGAATTTTACAGAACTGAAAATTAAAATTAGTGTAATTCGCTTACTCATACGTGTATGCCAATGTTTTACAATTTACTGTAATAGGATTTGTGTCAAAGTTGTAACTATAGGGTACCAATATGTAGTAGATATTTGTACGTTTCAAGTTAATAGATTTTTAATTACGTCGTTGCTTCTCGAGTCTTCCGTCCTTTTCTTATGATTCTCTTTATTTTGGGGATCTACTCGGCATTCGACGTTTTACTTGTCCTGCGTTCTACGTTCTATCTGGTACTAATGACTTTACAACTATTTATTCAACTAACGAACTTTATTGGTAACATTCAATGAACATTCTACTTGATTAAATTTATAAAGTGATCTTATTGTACAGACTCTTAACTCTTTGTATCTGTACATAGCCTTACAAATGTTTGTACAGGTCATGTGGATATTTGGCGATCATTCGCGATATCTCTTTCATATAATCCATCGTAGATTTTCTCTTGTTCATTTTTTATTTCGATGCCGCTTGTTATTTTAACGTTCGAGCACTTGTCGTAATTAGAGTAATATGTGTTACAGTGAAAAATGGTAGTCGATGTTACATGTATATGTAAATAAAAAATGTAGTTACCGCTTTTTATTTAACAGTATTATTGTATATTGAAATATATATTCACGTTACACTTATATTACTACTAGTATTACTAGTAAACCGCGTACTTTACCGATTATCGCTAGCATCGTAAAATGTTCACATAACCTAATTTTCCCGGGAATTTGTATGTATGACCTACTTTTTGATAAAACTAATTCGTAGTTAGAGTCAATAATTTTCGATGTCTTTGGCTGTGTGTAAATTAATAATAGTTTAATAGATTATGATGAAAAAATGATAATTTTGAGAAAACATTTTATTGTGCTGGGTTCTTTGTGACATAATGAACTTACTATATAAATTTGGATGTTTTGTGTTTAGATCGGAGCAGTATATTCTAATGATCGGTGAATAAAGTGACTGTCAGTGGTAAAACATTTTTTATTTCTATTCAAACTGTACTCGCCCCATATTGCGAAGCTGATCAACCAAATCTAGATGTAAGTTTCCTAAAACGACCTACCATTTTTCTATGTAACGCAATGTGTTCTTGTGGTACATCGTTGAATTTTAGAATTAACGTAACTTTGTAATAACATTTTGTCTAATAATTAATAGAATTATAAGTCTTAAAGATTAATTATTTTATCTAATAACACCTAGATATGGTAAGTACATTTTAATGAATTTGTATAATGAAAATAAATTTTAGCGTCTTAGATTTTCAAAAACTAATAATTATTTTTATAACAAGAAAGTCAATTATCCACGTGACTTAGATCTGTACTAAACATTGCTAATTTATTTATACAAACAAAAATCACTTGTCAACTTAATAATATATTAGAATTGATGTAAATGGTAATAAAAATCATAATTTTAGACACGCCGAAGTTCAGCAGAAACACAAACCGGTGCTGCAGGAAGTGCAACCGAAGTTCGAAGTACAAGAAGTAGAGGATCAACTCTACACCTTCAGCGGTGGATGACGCAATTACCGGAAGCTGAAGAGTTAGATCCTCCAGAACCTGACATGGAGGTAATTAAAAAAGGCTCAGAATGAAAGAAACCAAGAATGTCTAAATAAAAAATAAGTTAACAAATAGCACGTCAAAGATGTTATTAGCAATAAAGAAACTTAAATACAAATAAGGATTTTATAATATACATAAACATTACATATGTATGTTGCTTATGTGATAGTAATGGATTTTAAAAATTCGCTTATCAGATGTGGAGTGTTGAAGAACTACGGAAAAGATCAAGGGAATTGAATCTTTTGGAAGTAGCTGACATTGCTGCAAATCATGCCGATAATAAGGATACAACGCCTGTTGAGAAAAAAGAAAATGATCGGAGTCCATCAAAAAGTAGTAATTCTGGAAGTCAGGTAAGCAAAATTGCCGCAAATATTACATTTAAATTTTAGTAAAATACGAGTATTTGTATAATATGTTTGTAAAGCACTTTCTTTTATTTCAGATTACGGTCCGGACAAGTCCAGTCGTAGTAGACACGATACCTGTCTGCAGGCAATGTCACAAGAAATGCTTATCGAAACCTAACAGCCCATTAATATCCCAAAAAGAACCTCCAGTACTTCCTAAACCTAAGCCCGAACCCTCACCTCAGAACTCCGTTTCTAATAAAAGTTCTACTAGTATATGCAGTGCAAAGTGCGGTAGTCGTAAGCCAAAATTCTTTTGTCATTTAGAAAGAAAAGGTGCTATCAAAATACGTCCGGAAGATGCCCCTAAGGCTGCCTTAAAAGTTATAGACTCCATCGAACAAAGTCAAAGAATGTTAAAATCCACATCTTACGATCTAACTACAGACTCTCCTGTTTTAAATCAAAGCATCCAATCAAGGAGTCAAACAAAAAGTCAACTGGAATTACGGAAAGACAATTCTATTATGTCACCTAGTCCAACGTCTAGTAGTAGAAATAGTCCCCTTTCAACTAGCCATACAACTTGTAGTTCCATGGTTTTCAATTCAAGCTCTAATGATTTACGTATGTCAAGTTCGAACATTGCAAATCAAGTGCAATGCGTCATAGCACAAGAGAAATACATAAATGAGGTTAAATGTGTCGAAAGTATAATATTACCGAAATCAAGATCTTCATCAAACTTCTCATCACCAGCGTCGGCGAGAAAAGAACAACTGACCAGAAAAAGGGCCGAAAACGTTCTTAATAAAGTTTTAGGTATAAACATAGTGACTAAACGAGAAAATGTTGGTACATGTCTAAAAACTTCATCGGTGTTCTTAGACGACGATTCGATACACGAAGACGATGATTTTAAGATCGAAAGAGGTCTAAGAAGGTCTCCTAGAATGGGAATATCTGCAGTGAGCAAGATGAATGGTGATATTAATAAAAAAACAGAAGACTTAAATACCAACACAACCAATACTGATGCGTTATCTGATGACGAATTGGAATTGGGTCCTCTTATGTTAATGGGTCTCTCTGCTATCAACCCAGCGGCTCATTTGATGAGAGTAGAACCCTTCAAACGAACTTCAGCAACGAATTTGACAACCACAATTTCCAGACCAGGTAGCTTGGTCTCAATAAAATCAGAATCTCCGGTTCCAAATATCGCTGTAGTCCCGCCAACGCCTGATTATAATACTACAAATAAGACTGTAAGAAGTGTTTTTAAATCTCCTATTAATTGAAGTGTTTGTCAAGTCTGTAAATTTATATTAAATCATTTCCGATCACAGGACGATCTTCTAGATGACTCACCCGACTCACCAGATGTTCCAGATGACTTACCATATGTGTCCTTGAAAAGGTACAAATTTAGTCATTTTTCTTTTTTACAAATTCTTTATTCAATTTGATCAGATTGTAGGTAAATAAATTAAGTGCGGAAAAATTTAATTCTAGATATGGTACAATGTCGAGCCTTGAAAGGCTACCATCTGACGAGACTGATGATGGTAATGTAAGACTGACCACACAAGAACCAGAAACGACTCCGAAACCCTATAATCCAGGTAAGTGTATTATAAAACTCGGAATTTAGGATTGAAGCTGTGAAAGATTTAAGTATGTTCTTATTGAAGTTAATATATTTTTTGTTTCTTAGTAGCTGGAGCTGCTGGAGGCATCATGGGATGGACAGCAAGAGCTGGTTCATTTGTAGTGGAAAAAATGAACATATTCAGTTATACTGAGAGCGTCCCTAACACGTCGATAGCACATAAACAACCTTCGTTTTTGGAACGGTAAGTAATTAACAAGATAAACAATTAATAATAATAAAACGTTCTCTGAAAGAAACATGTATAAATGTTCTGAATTAAGTAAAAAATATTTAAATATTTTTATGACCTCGCAAAACTATTAATAGGAAGTTCTTATTTTTTATTGTTTCCTTTGTCTTGAATTCTTTTCCATATTATATTTCAACGAGATTTTGATTTGAATATTATTTAATTTTAAATTCCGTATCTCTTTAATATTTGGTTTATCATTCCATATCATTATGTATTCTTTCTAACACTTTATCTTTCCTTTGACACAAAAGGTGGAATACGACAAAGGGGGAAAAATCACGATGAGTATGTGTGGACTTTTGGTTTCGTTTGACATTTTTATTAGCATTAACTGAAAGTTTTATAGCCATAAATATAGAAGGTTCCAATAGCTGGTGACGTCGTCTTTGGCTAGATTTTTAAATTTTGACTAGCAATTACTTATATATTATCTGTGTATTAAAATTTAAAAATATTAGATTTTTAGAATATCCGTCAGTCAAAGTAATGTAGTCAATAGAATTTAATAACAAATTAGATGCTATTTTTGTTGTACGATTGTTTATGTTATATACGACTATGTCATCATCAAATAATTCAGTACATACTTATTTCTTAACTGTATTTTTATTAGTTTTATAAATTGGATCAAATTTTTTAAAAATTTATAGATATTCAGCCAAAATTTATATTTTTTTGTAATAAAATTTGTTTATTACCTCTGTAATCTGTTATCTAAATATTATTCAGTGTAAATTGTTTAGCAAAGTTTGTTTTTCGTAGAATTTAGATTATTTATCAATTTATTTAGATGTTTAAAAATTCATACGTTTAATTATGAGTATTATAAAATATAGGTGTCTCGGTGTTAGCGACTGGAAAACAAACTTGGGTACTGAAGAAGGGACAGCAGAGACGGGGGAGGGAAGTGGAGCCAGTGGCGAAGAGGCATGGGGCACTCCATCTTCTGGCGACCTCTCTGACAATCTACCAGATTCCGAGCATGGAACACTCTCGGTGAGAATACAGTAATAGTTCTTATACTCGTATAGCTATTTTATTCGAACTTAATCCCGAAAACTCCAAGTTAAAGGTTGATAACAATTTCAATGAAAACTCGGAACATATTTTCTAGAAGTATTAACTAATTTAAAAACAACTTCTACTAATCTATTGTGATAACCCAACAAATATACAAATTATTAAATATTTCTTATATTAATTATATACTGTATATGACGACCCGCGTGACGGAACGGTCACCATACCAGTTTGTCGCGCAGTGGGTTCCGGGTTCAATTCCCGACCAGACAGACATCTGAATGATGAATTTAGAATTCTGTTCTGGGTCAGAGTATTTGTGTATTTGTCTTTGTGTGTCCAAGGCACCCACACAGGAAAAAATCCTACTGCGGGTCTATGAGTGTAGAAAACGTGTTTTAAAAAAAAGGCATCGTATTCTACGTGTAAGTAAAAATATCCAATATTTGGTGAACAGTGACTTAACCTTTACAGTCGCCCACAAAGTCCTCTTCATCATACGCTGGGGACGATGATACAGAGTTAATGATGGATGAGCTCCTCATGGCCCCCACCATTACTGGACCCACTACGTTACGACCTCTATTGCCGAGGTAATTACTTTATACGACAAAGCTATTTACAACCACGCTTCTTTTACTGTTTCTAATTCACTTATGCTTTGCTGACATGCACGATTTAAATTTTGATGATGCTTTGTACCCTTTAACAGTTTAACTCTCCAGCTTGTCAATTTACCTCACTTTGATTGATGTGTAGCTTTAGAGGCTTTGTTAAACGTTATTTTTACTGTTTATATAGAAATGAGTCTCTTAAGCCGATCATCAAATATAAGTCCGCCGTTATCTACTTCTCTTCATATCCTTCCACCGACAAACAATATTGTTTAACGCCTAAAATCGGTCTGACTGTAACCGTATTACGGCTTGTGAAATTACAGATCTTTTATATTATGTGCTAAGTTAACATATAACAAAACCTCAGTTGACAGTTAACCACCTATATTATTTGTTATCAGGACGACCTATCAGCTAGCGAAATAAGAAGTCGTTTGGCCCGCAACAACGAGGACGACGAAGTAAGTAATATCTATATAAATAGGATAAAACAAAATAGTTACAAACATTTTGCTAATTTATATACCATCGCATATGTCTTAAATATGTTATATGTATTCTCATGGGAAACATTTGTTTTTTCAGCTTTCACCGCTTCTAGAAAGATTTTTGTCAGATAACCGACGTAAGTTTTCAAAAAATAAAAAAATATTTCTATTTTATAAAAATAATGTACAGTAATGCTATTTATATTGGGGATACGTTTGTTTCTAATATTATTATAAAGTAATTTTCACAATTCACTCCTAAATTATAGATAAAATAGCCTAATGGGTTAATAGTGATTAGCATTATTATAAGAAGAAATTAAATCATAATAGAAATTCGCATCATAACAACGTTGTTTGTTTTTTTTTAGTATTGGATGCATTGGAGACGAAATATAAAGGAAGCAGGGAGGGCAGAAAGATTACGTTCCCACCCATTCCTCTCCCGGAGGTAAATATTACCATGAATTGCTATTTTCTATAAAGTTAATATATATATTTTAAATATACCTATGTCTTGAGGTTACAAGTTTGGGTATCGTTAATAATGTATTACGATTATAAGTAAGCATTATTGCTATCTCGTTAAAAAAATTAAACATAGTTTTTAATACAAGGTATATACAGTTTTAAAAATGGTTATTTAAACT
>DWLI01004021.1:0-11237 GCA_018249915.1 Cecropterus dorantes dorantes
ATTTTTGAATTTCGGTGGAAGGGTGTGGTTACCGACTAACTTATATATGAGGCGACTATCTTATTCCTCGGGAGTAGCAACGTAACTGTGATCGACTGCAGATAGAACCTTTATTCTATATGAAATTGCTTACAGATGTCCATGGCCGGCAGTAACCACTTACCGTCAGGTATGCGCTTGTTTGCAATTTCAATCTGAAACGTAATACTTTTAAGTAACTTTAAAAAATACTCCATGTGATTTTTGATAATCCGTTCTTCTGAAATGGCGGAGCTTATCCTTTGGGATGCATTTATTATATTCCATTTGCGTCTAATGATTAGCAATGCGAGAAGTTACAGGTAAGCTAACACTGATTGATGGGAAGGGGTTGTTTTGACACTTTTTAAATATATTCATCCGTGTGGAGTTCATATTTCAGGTCCATTAAGAGTATTACTGAAACCAAAAACATAGGTGAATGTTAAATGGCCAAGTTTGGCGTTTTTAACATGGTAAAGCGATTTTAAAAGGCTTTTTTTTGTAGTTTAGCAGGTATCAGAATGTTGCTTTTACATTTCTTTGTCCTTGTGCAAGATAATTCTGATTTTGAAGCTAAATAAACGTTAAGTTAAATAAACTATGTAGTCGGGAATATTTCGTAGTCGTAGTCGGAGTCGTAGTACTACATCAAATTGTCATATGATGCAATATCACATAGAAAGAAAAACAAAGTTTAACTGACGTAACTTGTGAAACAAATCATAAGTGGTACGTTTGTAATAGAATTCTACGAAAAGAAAATCTTGGAGGATATTAAACATATAGGTTTAGATATAAAAAAAAAACGACATGGCTAACAGGTTATTATTTTTTTTTCAAAGATTAAACAAGCAAACGAGCATGCATTTCGCCAGATAGAGCGTTGTTACTGCCGCCCCTGGAGATCTGCATTCAATTTCACATATATCCGCAATATAACTTAAAAATGCACACACGTAATACGCACACGCAGCAAACAAATACTCAATAAGCATTTATCTTAGAATTATTTTATAAGACTCATATTTTTGTAATATAAGAGCTGTGGATTTTGTAAATAAAAGAAAAATAAAGAAATGCGTTTCCACTCTTCATCACTACGATCCCGTCATATGTATGTAATGTATATATTCAGTACATAAATCATACACACACGTGAACGCACGAATACTCTTACGCACATACACATACACGCACACACACACACACATACACAGAGCAGCTAAATTTTGTTTATATATATATTGTAATGTTGTTTTTTAGCATTTAGTTTTCGTTTACTCAAAGATTGTTTTACTTTTTTGTGTAATCCTATTTTGGCTGTATTTTTCTTTAATAATTGCTTATTACTATGTATTGTATTGTAACGTTGTTGGCTTACCTAATAAATAAATAAAATAATGTAGTAGTGTAGCGCTAATCTAATAAAAATTAGGCTTTACGGCATTAATTTAAAGGTTGGTGTAGAAAATATAATGCAGCGTTTATTACTGTTTAAAAAGTATTTGATAAAGAGCTTCTACGAGACATAAAACATTTATTTTATGTGATACAATTTAATTTAAAACAATTTAATTTTGAACGTAACTTACGTAATAAAGTTACGGTTGATGACAATATCAATGTTATGAACTAGTATAAAAAAAATAATCGTTCTTATTTTTTGATTGAAGTGGAAAGGGAGACATACTTATCTGGGAATTTCAACGGGCTGCATCATGGGTAACTCATCAGTGGCGACCCTCAGACAAGACAATCCTGCATGGGGTTGATTACAGACCCATGAACGACGGTATTCATTTACCATTAGGTGGTTTGCATGCTCATTTCCTACTTTTATAAGTATTAAAAATATACAAATGTCCAGAGTAGTGGAGCGAATACTATACCGGTGTGACACGCAATAGGTTACGAGTTCGATACCCAGCTAGCTAGATATCTGAGGGATAAATTGAGATAACTGTTCTGGGTGTTTGTGAATTTGTCTCTATGCATCCGTAGCACCCACGACACAGCAGCAAATCGTAGCTAGCAATAATCGTAGAAAGTGTCATTTTTTTTTACTTAACGTGAATAAAATGATGAGAACAGTAGAAAATAGAACTAGATTTTGTACTATTACTGGGTAGGTATCGTTAAAACTCATTGCTGTAACAGCTTAACTTCGTAGCTTAAGACGCCTTAAATGCGCTACAAGAAACGAAATACTTACATGCTTTTAAAGCCAACCCAAAGGATTTCAGCTTTCGACAAGTTTTAACTTGGTTCACAAAACCTTTTTAAATCCGTAAATCCCTTGAAATGTTACCAGGATAACAATTTCAATTGAATAAGTAAGAAATATAGTGGGTTGTCAAGTATTTTATGTTTAGTTCGAAGTGAAGAAGTTTTAGTTCAAAGATCAGAGTTTATAGTTCGCAAGGTGGCAAAACGAGTAACCACACTCGATCGAGAACACGGGCACACCTATTTCTAGCGTGAAGCAGTTTTTGCGTTAAGGTGGAAGGGTGTAGTTGCCGCCTTACTTATGTCTCGGAAGATCTTAGATCTCGGGAGTAGCAACGCATCTGTGATTGATTTCAGATAGAACCCCTGTTCTATATGAAGTTGGTTACGGATGTCCGTGGGCGGCAGTTACCACTTACTCTCAGGTGGACTGCATGCTCGATTGCAACTTCAGTCTTATAATGAAAAAGGTTGATGTAGCAAACAAACATGCAGTCCGCGGGATGGTAAGTGGTCACTGTCACCCATAGACATCTATAAGGAACCACTATAAAACAAGGATTCATCTGTGATTAATTCTGAATTTAATCATAAGTAAAAGTATAAGTTATGTTTTATCTAAAGGATGTAGAAGGCGCTCCTAATAAATTTCTAATTGTTACTTAAATTGTAATATAATTTTCAGTAGTCGCATCTAAGATTATTAGCAGTTTTTCAAGGCAATGGTCATGTGATCGTGTTGTGTTAGTAGTTAATAAAAACAGACAACAAATAAGACCATTCTCACCAAGTACCAAGAGTTATTGGTCCATACTAACTCTACCATACCTCTTGATGCGATGCCTACCAATGAAAAGGGTATTATTTTAGTGGATACAGAAGACTTAAATAAATTATCTTCTTTCGTGTTAAGTATTATAAATTCCACAGCAATTTTGTGCAAATTTTACACATTGCGATTCGGATTGTATTTCAATTAAAACTGCATTAAATAAACATATTTCTTTTGTCATATAAAAATATACAGGCTTTTATCAGTAACTACCCGTACTCCACGGTTTTACCTATTACTAGATAAGAAAAAACAAATAAAAAAACGCAGCGTGATGTTATATAGCCTTCCTCAATAAATTAATTATTCAACACAAAAACAATTTTTCAATTCGAATCAATAGTTCCGAGTTAGATTAGCCCGTTCAACTAAACAAACTCTTCTACTTTATAATAGATTTATTTTCTTATACCAATAAATCTTACTATTTACCAAACCGAATTAACGAAATTCACCGACTTTACATACTTTCAAATTCGCTGAAACAGAAGTAATTAGCAACATACATCGAACGGGGAAGTTAATAAAAACGCAATTCGTGCCGAGGTTAGTGCCACTCGAATACCAATCTCGATATCGGATACATGTGGCCTATAATTTTATTACTGGCGCTCCGCATCCATCTTGCCTCCTGGGATATTATGCTGAGCGTAATTTATTTGAGCGTCTTACGTTACCTTCATGAGGGCTAATGTTCATGAATTATGGAATGAAGCCGTTTCGGGCTCAACCTTTCTTAACTTGGAGTGCAGTCGTGTTGCATAATGTATTGGTGCTGGAGATTGCAGGAGTTATTTATTTTAAGGGCCTGTTTTGTGATGGAGAAGAATTATTGACCTGGTGATGACTTGTGCGGCGAAGCAGTTACTGAACTGTTTTGACATGCAATGGGTTCCAGGTTCGATTATCAGCCAGACATTCAGGCGTGGCTGGCGTCCAGAGCATATTTTAATGAATCATGTAGATTTCTGCTATTCTTCTATACGAATACTCGATACCCACGACTCAGAAGAAAATCGTCTAGGGCTGCTGGCAAATCCACCTCCTAAATTTATTTTGCTAAGTTGTTGGTATGAAAATTACGCCTGTTTATCTCATAAGTATTCGACTACATAGTATTATTTAAGACTTTAAAGGTCATAGAGGCCTGGGGGTACCCAGGCCGACAACTGACGACTGTTCCGACAAAAGTGCAAAAGAAAACTACGGGATTTAAGAGTCCGTTAGGTTATTCTTCCGACTTAGTTTATCCTATCCTTTCCACGGAACCGAGAAGAACCCAGGGTTCCTTATAAAAAAGCAGAAAAGAAAATAGTTGAAACGAAATGACGTGGCGAGATATTGCAGTGCAAACAACAAGTTCTTCCACACTTTAACACCATTTAATGTATTTATATAAGATAGATAACTAACTTTCCCAATAAGTTTAAATGTCAAGGTGAGCACGATTTCCAACCCTTTAGAATATCCTTGAGAATGATTTAGAAAGTTGCCCTTCTTAGTTACTTAGAGGTTTGTTCTGAAATCAATATGAGTAGAAAAGTAAATCTGTTACGTCGAGAATAAAATAAAAATTGAGATTGTTAAGTTTTGTTTGTATAGAATGGGAGGCCTTCTTTAAATATATATTTTTAAATAATAATTTATTTTTGATATTAATAATTATTTACGCCAGAAATAGGTGTAGCGGTGGTACCTCCGGTCGAACTATACTGGTTATACCACCATGCAAAAAACTTAGCAACGCACCTGTGGCCAACCTCAGGTAAGACTAATCTTATGTGGAGTAGAAATTATCTGGTGGAGAAGCAGAGAAGTAGACCACCCATCATCAAGTGGATAATATCCATGCTCGTTTGCTACTTCCATATTATAAACAATACCACTTTTTAATATTAGAAAAGCATTTTTTCATTAATAAAGTCGCATTTCATTACCCATTTAGATAGACGCCGTCGACATTTTTTATAATAACCGTAAAATAGTTTGAATGAAAGTTCTTATGTATAACATCAGAGCTTATAAAGCTGGTAACAATGCGTTCAGTAATGTGAGTGGCAGCTTTTGTGCTCAGGAACCACGCTCAATAGACTCATAGGAATTTGTTAGAAGACGGTGCTTTATAGAAAATAGCTTTTTAGGTTAATACTGGTAACTGGTTATCTGGCTTTTTGCTACTTTCTACTTTTTTATCGTAAAGTAGCAAAAGAGCACGCAGTCCACCTGGTGGCAAGTGGTTACTGCCGCCCATGGATATCTGTAAGCAACTTCATAGAGAACAGGGATTCGATTTGAAGTCGATCAGAGATGCGTTGCTACTCCTGAGGACTGAGATGTTCGCCTGATACAATATAAGTGAGCCGGCAACCACACCCTTCTAACGAAACGCAAGAACTGCTTCACGTTAGAAAAAGGTGTAGCTTAAAAAAAAGGTCCTGTATAAAAATATTTTGAACAAATTAATCACAGTAATGGTCTGGGCTAAATGCAATTAACTATTACCGTCAACCCATTACTGTCCCACTGCTGGGCACGGGTTTTCTCTCGGATTGAGAGAGTTTTAGGCCATAGTCCACCGCGCTGCGAAGTGCGAATTCGTAGACTTCACACACCTTTGAGAACTTTTTAAAGAACTTTCTGTTGTGTGTAGGTTTTTCTCACGATGTTTTGCAGTGAAAATTAACTTCTAATACGCACTTAATTTTTTAGAAATATCTGTGGTGCGTGCCTCGAACCTCGGGCTCTCGATTGAGGTGCCGAGTTTCATCCATTCGGCTATCACTGCTCTCAGTGATTAATGAACTATTAGTGATTAAAATCGAAACTAGTTTGATACGCGCACAAATAGTAAAACAAAAGAAATCCCAGATATATCGCTCTCAATCCTAATTAATTAATTAATCGGTCTAGTAGATTTTTCAATATATTTAGTGGTTTTATTGAAGAATAGAGAGGCCTTTGAATATTGCTAGTTAGATTGGACAGTAAAGTAATTTCTTTCCAATTCGATTTCAGATGAAGTCAGAAACATAAAAGCGGCACTGAACCATGAAATCAAATCAAATATATTTTATTCAAAGTAGATCCCTTTAATAATTCTTTCCAACGTCAACAATCTAAGACCACTTCATTGGCACTAGATTGATTTATAAGCACACTACAGAAATAAATCATGTGAAGTACGCACGTAAGAGGTTACTCTTCTTTGTCAAAATAAGACAAAAATAACTCCAAAAATTTCATTTCATGTGCCAATAAGTACAAAGTTTATCGATATAATAATAAAATATACAATACAGAAATCAAATTCATTTATAAAAGTTTTAAGTAAAGAGATCATAAAGTAACTAAAAATTTAATTGAAGTAACATTTGTTTCTACATTCCTTTTTTTACGCAAATTTTACTTTTTGACACATTTTATTTCGAAACACTTATTTGTCAACTTAATGATGTCAAATTTCAAAAAAATCACTTTGGTTTTTTTTCCCAAATGCGTTTTAAGTGTTCTAACATTCAGAAATAACTAATCTCTGCGTGCTGGATTAAATTGAAAAGTGTTGCAGAGCTCCAAATCCCCGTTTCCAATTTTTCTCTTACCCGCTTTTCCTGGGACTCCCGAAACAACCGCTAGTGTGAAAAACCGGTGCAATGTCAAATTAGAAGACCGCCTTTCAGGATTTCGTACTGTTTGCTCGTACTCGGATTCCTTGATTGTAATCTCCATTCGTTATCTTTTTGAAAAATACGAATAGGATTTACCCAACCATATTTTTTTAGAGCCTGTGCTTCATTAGAATACTTGAAAATACTTTTTCAGACTTAATTCTTTGAATGAAATTGTGCAAATCTTACTAATACTAAAATTTGTACAAACCAATTCTGTTAAAATCCTTGAATAAAAGAAAATGAAATGTCTTTTTTGTAAAGGAATACGAAGGCACCGACAAATAATAGTTACATTTTTTCTTGCACTACCTCCGTATCGGAATACGACCTCAACTGAAAATATACTCGTACAGGATGGCGGGTTAGCTTTTTTACCCCACTGCATCAGAAGAAGGGTATATAATGTTTTTCAAGCGTATGTATGTATGTCTATTGGAAGGATTATTTGTCAAATGTTATGATGTGTCATATGTTATGACACATCATTGAAATCGTCTTAGATTGCAGTGTCATTCATAGTATAATTAAAAAAGGCGCTGTAAAAAGGAAAAAAGGAGAAGCGACGATTTTTTATTATTAAGACAATATGGGTATCAGAATGTAAGCTATTATATATACAATTCCAAAAATATTATGTATTATTATACTTCTATGTCACTATTTTTACAAAAAATCATTAACTGAAATATATTACTATTATTATACATATATTGAAATATATACTAAAAAGCATTAATTGAAATATATTATTGTAAACAAAAAACCGGTTGCCTAAAAACAATGAACGAAAAGTGAAATAATCAATTGTTTTAAGCAGTCGCGTCTTTCATTTTAATATTTTTACTGTTCTTGTTAGTTGAACTGTGTATATACTTTAGTTGTTTTCTTCGTCATAAATCCGGATAACTTTAAGTGAAATAAGCGAAAATTTATGAACACCTCAAGAGTCTGGGAGAATGATAAATACGTCCAAAGCTGGTTTATTTTCTATTTTTCCTTAAAGAAAAATACTGGGTATTAATATAAAAGCCTCACACGTTAGTAATGATTTACAGGTGCTATTTGTTATTGGTAAAAAGGGGTTAAGAGTTCATGAGGGTTACAGTTCCAGTTTTTCGTAGCAGGAGTAAATAAATAAATTTAACAATATTATATTTATGAAAAATACTATGATCTATGCCATGATTTTACCCGAGCACGTAAGAAGGAGGGTAAGGTTTGCCACGTATGTATGTATTTATGTATGTCACGCATGTATGTATGTATGTAAGACAATTTTTTTGACACGCTCATCAGTCTAAACAGCTTGACACATTGTAACACACGACAAATCAAATTACCATCAACTTGTTGTTATAGATCTATCTTTCGCAAATATCGCTCTTGCAAACACAAGAAATACATAAAGAAATAAGTAAAAAATATTTATTTCGTTTTTAATTTACAACATTACCCCTAGTACGAGTTTATCTTGTTTCCTTAAAACAATTGTTTATGTTTTCGTACACCATTTTAAAGTACATTGCAAGGTATGGCCGGGAACGAAAACAAATCCATGTAGTGTACGTAGCAATGTATGATCAAAAATGTCAACAATTATTGTTTTGATTAAACAAGATATGCTCGTACTAAGGGTACAGTTGTGTTTATAAGATAATATTTAAATACGTTAAAGGTAAAAAGAGATAAAAGGTAAAAAATAAGATAAAAACAGTAGACCTTTCCCGGTCCACTGTTTTTATCTTATAACAGTATAAGTACCAAATGAAAGCTTGTATTCATAGTCTAAATAAATTTTGTGGAAGTCGCGTTTTTAGCTACCCTTGTCCCCAAGATTAACCCATATTGCACACAAAATATACCATAACAGTAATAATGATTATAATATATAACATAAATTCGGCTACGTCCGACACATTAGTCGTGATTTACTGTGAACATTAATCAAAGGAACCCACGACTTTTCTAGAATTGGTATATTCATTCAAGTATATTCATAAACAGGCTTTTGTTTTCGTTTTTACCAGATTGCGTCAGAGGGAGGGTAATTTTTCTAGCGTGTATTTGTTTGTTTGTTCATTACTTAATGCGCTACAGCCCAAACGATGTGACGGATTGTGACATATGTTATATCATTAGAATCGTATCAGTTTGCAGAGTGTCATAGGTTATATAATTTTTAAAGATAGCGTCTGTAAATAGGGGAAAAAGGGGGGATGCTTTTTTAGTATTTTGACGATATGGGTATCAAATGATTTATTTACTATAAATCATTCCTAAAATTTAAAAGTATTCTAATGCTTTTACATAACTATTTATTTTGACGACCTGCGTGGCTGAGCGGTCACCAGTCTGACGCACATTGGGTTCCGGGTTCGATTCCCGGCCAGACAGACATCTAAATGATCAATTTAGATTTAGGTTCTGGGTCTGGATATTCGTGTATTCGTCTTTGTGTGTCTATGGCACCCGCGATACAGGGGTGAAAATCTGTTTACTTAGAATAGGTAGTGGGTAAGATATTAATTAAAATAGTTTTCATTCATTAGTAATTAAATAGTTTTCATTTTGACAAAACTCATAAAAACGTGAAATAACATATATCATTATAGAAACAAAAATATCGATTTAAAGTAGTCAGGTTTTTGTATTATATTTTTAACAATGTAACTTGTCTATAGCATTGTTGCTCAAATTCCTTGCGGGCTGAAGCTATCAGATACTATTTTATGGAATAAATTTAAATAAATTCAATGATAAAGACCACATCTTTATATTCTGCAGATTCATGCCTTGAGAACTTCTTTAAGGGAACTGTCACGCAAATAGGTTTCATCACGATATTATCCTTTGGCTGTGGTAAAGTCATTCTGAATTCGAAATGCCGGACGCCCCAAGATGGCGGACACTACAAGATGGCGGACTAATATTTTTTGCGTTAAGTTCATTCACGTCAATGTAACGAATTTCAGAAATATACGAATACAAAATAATGTAATTCAGACGCTAGTTTCTCAAAACTGCCTAAAAGTTTACTTTTTCATTAACATGCACAACGTTTTCTACAAAACGAAAAGATGACTAGACTCTCCGTACGAACTGTGGCAATTCTCTGGGAACAAAAACTTTAGGGTCGCAAAAGGGACAGCCACAAACTAGCATCGTTAATCAATCACCCGGGCGAGAGAATGTACCACTGTTACCAGTTGACAGCGGAACTACTAGATTAATACCTTACAAATCTTGGTACGATTACATTACGTAATACGTACTTCAGTTTATTAGTAGATACTGTCTGTGTTATTAAACTTTTGGGTGTATACTTTTTATTCGCCACAGCTATTTGATTCATTGGAATTGACTGGTTAAATTTCGCTAGGTAGAACAACGGGTGGCCACCGAGGAGGTTTTAGTGTAACAATCCCACATAAGCCGATTCCACAGCGTCAAGTACCTTTTGAAGGTTTCCACCCCGAAAACAATGGAGGTAGAACAAGAGTAGATCGGAAGGGAGGTGGTACCACTCTGGACGAACCTACGTGCCTATTTAGCATAATGCAGCTCTCGCCTTTCGGTGGAAATGTATGGATGCCGGCTCAATTTCATATGAAGTGGCCGCCTTACTCTTAAGTAGTAAACATCTGTAATTGACTTCAAATATAACTACCGTTTCATATAAAATGTTGATTTCTCATGTCATTGGACGTGAATGAGCACTTACCATCAGATGGACTATATGCTCGGGTACAATTTGTTTTTCGACAATTATCATTCATTTATTTTAGTGTATGTTTATTTGTATGTGTGTGTGTGTGTGTGTGTGTGTGTGTCATATCCAACACACACAAACACACTTGTTAATGATTGTACAATATATTCCCGGCGCGTTCCAAGTTTTGAGAGATTTTATCTACTGACACTAAAAAGTACACAGTATACGCAAGTAGTCATAACAAAAATCATTTACAACAACAACAGTAGAACTCGCATAACAACGGTTTTCCTGTATCATTTGTAAAGAAAAACTTGCGAAGCACAAAGGGGTGTATCACAGACAAATCACATCAATCAATCATTCCAACGTTTGTACCTACATTGCTAACTGACGTTTCGTGATCGAACAACTACGTGCGAGCTAGTCATTGTTTATTTCGAGGAGATACATACATTTTGGGTCAGTGGAATTTATATTGAAGAGGCCGGAGGTATTGAAGTATGTAGTATGTTGTAGATAGCTGTTTTAAGGTTCGGTTAAATTGAAAGGCGACATTTTGTGAACGACGTAACAACAGCAATAAGTGCTGTGGTGTACTCGAAAAAGTGTGGTAAGGGTCACATACCTGTGTAGCCTCCAAGGGTTTCTGGCTAAATTTAGTGATTTTTGTCTACTTAGTCAGTTTTTAGGGAATACAAATTTTTGACGGTATTTTTGGGGGATTAAATTTATAATTACAGCCTGATTATTTCGTTTGATGACGTCTTACTCTCCG
>DWLI01004022.1:0-11236 GCA_018249915.1 Cecropterus dorantes dorantes
TTACTTAATTATTTTAATCTTTATAATATGTGATAGCATTATTTTTATAAACTTCAATAGTTTCCTTAATGCTAACTCAAAAAAAAAATGTTACAATATTTGTTAAATAATAAATAAATAAATAATAATAATAATGTAATCAACCAATGTAGCTGTAACCGTGAACACCTAAGTGTTAATCTAGATCATTGTCTAACTGTGCTAAAAATCAGTGCTTTAAATCAGCAGTTTTTTCGTCAAAGATCCACTATGAATCCATCCTTTTTCATAAACAGTCACTTTTCTTATGTTACTACTTAGTAAAATTTGAATTGTTTTTCATGTTTCAAATCTCTTAAAAAGGCACTAGGTACAAGTCGACCAAGCTAACTAGACGAATGTCACTCGCAAGCTCGCGAGTGCTGATGACACAAAAATATTGCAATAATGATTTTTTTGAAATGTTGATAGTTCGGTTTAAAATAATAACTAACAATACTAACTTAGAATTTAAGCATAATTGTTATTAACATACTAACTATTTTTGGATGTACCAACGTCTGAAATAAACATTATTATTATTATTACTTAAGCCCAATCAGCAGTTTTAGCGTGAAAGGGACACATATTCATTTACTAACTATATTAATAAATGTAACTTAGTGATAATAGATGACACTTTCACATTAGCAATGTTAGTAAGATTTCAAACGAGATATACATTTTATCAGTGTTCTTAACCTGTGGCCAGGCAATTATCGTATTTTGGATCATTTTCATTAAATTATCGTATACGTACAATAACAACATAACGTAGGTACTTCGAAACTTATGACGGTGTTTTTTTGCTTTTTTTTAAAAAAAAACGTCATCTCAAAATATTACACAACCAAAAATAAGTCCTTTCAAAATACTTAAAAAAAGGACCAAAACAAAAACGTCATCTCTGAACAAATACATCATGAACAACACAAAAATTTCTCTAAACCTAATGAAAATTATCGTATAATACGTACGGTTATAGTGTACTATCGTACATTACTATGAAATTATCGTACATGTACGATAATTATCGTACGGTTTCAAACATGGCATTATCCTTATTATCGTTTCTTACACCTTAAAGACGGAACGCCCCACCTTTAAATCGACCGAACGTCTCAATTGCAAAGGAAACGGTTCATATTTTCCTAGATATTATTGTTTGCACTCACATCGGGGGATGGTTTACGATAGTCGTAAAGCAGCGCTATGAAAGGCGAGTAATCGAGTTTGCGCCGTAGTAATGGCTTGCTTTCTCTTATTTTAGGCTTTCAAGCGTGGCGGAATGAATACGGATATGATCATATACTTGCATCGTAATTTTTAGGGGTGAAGTTATTTGGTTTTTGTTTTGTTATCGTCTTAGTGGCTGCTGTTTATGACATCGTGGTCGATGGTAACGTTTTTTAATAGACATAGCAGATACAGTTTCTTATTTGTATCTTTCTTTAATGTACTTTTCAAACTAAATGTCGGTTCGTACGAAATCCGTATTTTCGTTGGAATTTTTGTTTGAATTTTTTAGTCCGATGCATTGAGAATTATATTTTTTGGATAACCTCTACGAAAATTTAAAGTTTACTTAACACATAGGATACTCATTACCATGGTACATGACAAAGCAGGTGGAGCTACGGGGATAAGCTAGTAATTTTTAGTTAATGGGAAAACTTGAACTACTTTAACAATTGATAATCGAATTCCAAGTGTCAATTATAAGGAACGACATCATTATCGAGGTTGTTTTCCTCAGACAGGCGTTATGTCTGGCGTGGCACCCACGTTACAGGACATCCTTTTGCGTGGTTATAAGAAATCATTATTGTATTACAGTTTGTTTTAGTTCTAAGGCGAGGTATTCAAGAAAACGTTATACAGGACAGTTTTTCCTATCATGTTCAACCAATACTGGCCACAAGTCGCCTTTCAAAGTGAACAATATTTAAAACATTGTCTATCACGATGGTCAAATATTGAATTTTGAATGGAATTAAAAAAAATCTTAGGCATGTAAATTTTCTTTACGGCGATTTCCTCCATCGTTATAGCAATTAATAATTAATATCTAATAAACACATCACTTTGTAAAGACGGTGTGTGCCTGGGATTCGAACCCTATACCTATAGATTGAGATGTCGAATTTGATGCTTTTTGTTTAAATAAACAAAATGTTTAGTTAATATTTTGTTTATTTTAGTATGTCCATTAAGACTACTATTCATTAACGAAATAGCACCTATATTTACTTATGATAATAATTTAAAATTGCTTGATAAAAAAATTAATATAACATGAACATTTGCATATAAACAGCCCTCACAACCTTGTTACCAAATTCTTATCTTGAAGCAAATATGGGTCGGAATTGGATAAGCGAAGGACCCTCGACACTTATAATAGATATTTTCCCACCCCTCGAAGAATTTTGAATTACCCATGATCTGTCATATCTGCCGTTAGAATTTTATGCAAGATTGGTCACAATGATCGACACTATTTCGCTTTGGATCCACTTTTAATAAGAATAAGAATACGTTTATACATATAGTTGGTACATCTGTTTCTCTTACGTCTAATTTTCTTTTTTAAATATTTTAAAAGTACACTTTAAAGAATACATAAGCATTTGAAAGCGGTAGCGTAGTTCGACTGCTTGGGTTTTACCCTTGCGGTTAATTTTGTTGTTAACTGGAGTTCTAAAGGATAATAACACATCCGAACTTAGACCTCAGGGATAATTCTTTCAATGACTTTAGACAGTTATCACTTTTTGTTTGATAAAAAGTCTTTATTTTGCAGGTGATTAAAATTAAAACTAACTCAATTATATAAACTGTTTTCATTATATTTTATAACTTTCACGTTAAATACGCCATACCAAACTCTAGCTTAGGTGGTTTCAGACAAACATATAATAAGATTTCCACGGGTTATAAATATTTCTGTTATACACTTCTCATTTACTGTTACGCCTTGAATCTACCTTTAGTTGTTTCATTTTAATTTATCCCTCATTATTTTCTTTAAAATTCATAAAATGTAAAATTCATGTCAGCAAAAAGAATAGCATTATTTAAATTTCCATTTATCATGATTCAATTGTCAAATTCATTATTCATTATTCAATTGTCAAAGTATATCCTACAAACCATAAATTTATCATTTGTTCGGTATAACCGTAAAGGTTCAAATACTTATTTACGAGTCGTGAAAGAATATTTTGCATAAACAAACACGCCTACAGCGTAAGTCCAGCCGAAAATCACCTCCTGTCCATATCTATTCATGAACCAACTTCGAAGCTCTGTCTACAACGACTACACAATTCCTACGTTGACGTCATACGGTTGTTTTTGCTTTGTGCATCAAAAGGGTAGGGTGCCTGCTATTTGGGTACAGTCCAGTACAGTAATGGAGTGTAGCCGACGTAAAGCATAACTAGGATTTCGTTATTACGCCTCCGTTTGCTCCGCATGTGCCAAGTTGTGCCGTAATATATTGTATTTTCTCTCCTGTATATAAAATTAAACGATTGGGTTTGTGTACCGTCTTAATTCCCAAGTATTCAACCGAATATTATGTAGTTTTGATGAAAGGCTTGCTTTTTGTTACAAGAACGAATATATAAGAGTCGAACGTGAAAATGAGCAGTTAATTAGTCTAAATGAAAAATAGTATTTACTATAGATATTTTTTAGAGTAAATTAATCTTAGTATTCACCTTTTTGGATAATTTAATATCTTTGTTTAAATAACACATGTATGAAGTCTCGGTGGATGAGCGGGGTACCTGTAACACAGGTCTCTTACCTAATACAGGGTTCTTGCGACTTGTTAAATGTGAATGTGTTTAATCAATAAAATATTTTGTATTTGTAATTTATTATCGAAGGGATCTTATGAATAAACTCTTTATTAATTAAAATTTAGCTGTGCATAGTGCAATGTTACTTTTATTGAGTTGAACATAGTAATAAAACACTAAAAGATTTGCTTTATAACTAAGCCATTATTTATCGTCGGTCTTGATAGAAAATTAACCATGGACAGCTTCTTACATAATAACTCGATTTTCCCCATAATATGAACATTCCTTTTAACTCAAAGAAAATAGTCTCGGAGCTTGTGGAAATTTCATAATCTAAGCAAGCTGAGCAACAAAGGGAAATGACAGAACAATGTGCAATGAGCCTTGGAGATAACGTAGGGTAGCCATAAGTTGATTAATATTTTGAGACTAGTATTTTTATTTAATATCCATACAATGTTTGGTGTGAGGCAGTCTCGCGTTATGTTAAAAGGATTTAGCTGCTGGCTCAGTGGCATCAAGTCTGTCGGCTTCAGGTAGAACCCCCGTTATACATAGATTTTGTTACTGATAGCCATTGGTGACAGTGACCACTTACCGTTCGGTGGTCTGAAATCTGCCGCGATATAATAAAAAATGTTCGTTGAAATGTTTCCTATAAATTCCCGTATTTAAAATAAATAATCATTCAGTTTTACCAACATTAGCTGCGTTAGAGTTTCACCAACATTCACTCCTTGTCGCTTACAAACACACACAAAGACAAGGAGACAATTGTAAAATCATATTTTGCCATTTAATTCAAAAATATGAATTTAGGGTTCTATTACATAGGATGTTATTTTGTATGTCTGAGCTTTGTATGTTCATGGCACTTACGTTACAATAATAGCAATAGAAGGAAAGAAAGCAGCATGACTTATAATAATATGTCGATGAAGTAATATTTGAACATATAGGTATGTCCTGATTCTTTAAACAAAATTATGGTGAATTTAAAACAACGTCTGTTTCCGACTTTATCCCAAGCTATGGCAAAGGTGTTCAGATAAGTAATTTGAAGATATCCACAGCCTACAGTATATATAATATTAGCTTGTTCCCGTGGCTCCGCCCGCTTCGTTCAAGGAAATGAGTATCCCATGTGTTAATCAGGGTCATAAATCTGTGTTACCATTTTTAACGACATACGATCAGTATTTTTTGCGTTAAAGAGTAACAAACACACATAAATTCTCACAAATTTTCGTTTTTATAATTTTAGTATTTTTTTTTTATTGTGTAGCGTTCTGTGTTCTCCTTCAAAAGTCGTGATTACGCAGGTCTTACTGCCTATAGGCTGTGATAGTGTGGTCAACCACAGATAAGATTAGAGTCCTACCAAAGATTAAACATAAACATAGACGCTATCTACACTCATAGCCCTACACTACGATTTTCTCATGTGTCGTGGGTGCCATGGATACACAAAGACGAAAACACAAACACCCAGACCTAGAACAGAAATCTAAACTCATCATTCATATGTCTGTCTGACCGGTGATCGAACCCGGAACCCACTGTGTGTTAAACCGGTATGGTGACCGCTCCGCCACGTGGATCGTCAACGATTGGCTACAAATGTATTGCTACATTTAAAGGTTAAATTAAAATATCTTAGTAAGAGTACAAAGACATTCTAACTTAACCTTTAGGTGTATTCTTCACAACATCATTCAAACTGGAACATAACAACGGTTAACATTGTTGTTGTTATGTTGTTATGCATTAAATAATTGTGGAAATAACCAAACTTTCATATCTTAAAAATTCTAAACTTAGGAGTAACTTTGTTACTCCTTAGAACTAAAACTAAGATTGACAGACAGTTGTATGTGCCTTCGTGATCCAGTACAACATAAAGATGTTTCATTGTATATCATTTAATAAAATAATACAATTTTAATCATAATAAAACAACATTACATAGCTACAACGTACGCCATACCATTTTACCTTATTACAAATATTTAGAACAATTTAGCTAAACACCTGAGGCGTCAACGTACGCGTTAGCTCAGCAAGTCGCACTAATCCGGTAAACAAGCTAACGTATAACCGGATCGATCCGGTTTGAACTGGATTACCGCGAGCGACCTCGGACAAATTGACTTATACAGCACCTACACCTATTACAGACCCTACCGGCTACAGGTATCGGATAATATACAAGAGCTAAACGAAATTTTCACTTGAGAGCGTTTGAAAAATCAATTTTAGTGTTTTTAGGCGCATTACAGGCTAACAGGTGTTAGAACCAGTGTAGTTTGACAGGGTAGGTAACACTGCCACACCTACTTCTAGTGTGAAGCAGTTCTTGCGTTTCGGTAGGAATGTTTGGTTGTCGGTTCACTTATATACGAGTATAAGGTGACCATCGTGGTCCATTAGAGTAGCAAGACATATGTAATCGACTTTAGATAGGAACCATTTTGAAGTTTTATTGATTGTTTAAGTTATATGAAGTTGCTTACAGATGTCCATAGGCGGCAGTGACCCATTATTCATAATTTATTTTTTTAATAAGAAATGAATGAATATCTCCCTAGATATCCTGTTATTTTATCTCAACTATGTAAACAAATCGGAAGTAAAGCAATAAATCCAAAATTTTATATAAGGCAAAATAAAATCTTAAAAATTAAACATTCGATGATTTATAAGAGGAAATTTAGCAAAGAACGCAATTTAGTACCATCATGTTGTAACTGGGGAATAATCTCAGAATGATAGCCTGTACTGGGTTGTTTCCGGGATAAGTAATTAGCGCGGACCGCAAGGAATTGTCGCATAATTATCTCATTTCGCAACTCAGATATTTATTGCCTCAATTAAAAATAAAGGAAAATAATTCTTATTTCCGAGAACGGTACAATTTCAAGAACATACGACGAAAAAATACAAAATAAGATGTCCATAAAATCCTCCTTATAACGCGATGACCGATATAATGACCATTTAAACACTGATATTTTGTTTCAATGATATTTACAACATTTTGTATTAGTAATGGTAGTATGAAGTACTAACATTACTAATATGAAAGTTTTTGGGAATATATGTGTGTTTGTTGCTCTTTCAAAATCTACCAATTGGATTTCTATTGAATTTATCACACATATAGCTTATGGCCTGGATTAACACATAGAATACTTTTCAGCATGGTACATACCCCAGGAAAGGCCAAGGGAAAAGTACGTAAACAGAAGCTGCTTAATGGTTGACTATACGTATATAAAAATAAAAAAAAAAACCTATGTAAAGTTAGGAGAATGGAGGCTGTAAAGGAGATTAAATGGAAAGCTGTTATAAGCATCAGCTAAACTGCTTAGGGGTTTACTAAAACATACAACATTTAAAGTTAATAGAACGGACCGCGAATGGACTACAGCAATGTAGACAACCTATTAAATGGAGATAGATGGACGGCATCGCTCTACTGGCGAGAAGAGAAGAAGAAAACAGTGTGAGATCGAGACGAATGTTAAGAAGGTCTACATTAAACACTAAAAGACGCAGAGATGAAGAAAGAGTAGTAGAAAAAAAATTAAGAGGTTTCAAGAGACACCCGGATGGAACGAAGTTCCTTTAGATTAATTAATGAAGAAATTGTAATAAAATTTTATTATTTTTTATTATTTATTATGTACAAAAGACCTGTATAACTCAACAAAATAATCGTCGCGACACCACACTGTTCAATGCAAAATAAAAAAACGAAACTAAAATAACTAGCTTGCGTTCTATGCGAGAGAGAGACAGAGAGAAACACGCGCACGCCGCACTGTTTGCAGCGCGCGCTAGCAACTGTAGCAAAAAGTGTCGTTACAACTTTTGGTCTTACGTTTTTCCGTCAAGCCCCTTTCGCTACGCGCGATAAGGAATTTCGTTCCAAAAACACTAAAAGAGATTTGCAAGTTGGTAGAAGGAATCTGATTTGACTGAGGTGGTACCAACACGAAACCAATTTCTAGCGTGAAACAGTTTTCCTATGTGGAAGAGTATGATTGTTGGCTTATGAGACAACCATTTTAAGTAAGTTCTTCTCAAGAGTAGTAACGCATCTGTGACTGGCTTCAGAAACCTCTGTTTTATATGTAGCAACACATCTGTGATTGGCTTCAGAGTCCCTTGTTTTATGTTAATAAATAAATGAAGTTGAATCCAGATGTCCATGGACGGCAATGATTTACCATCAGTCGGACAACATGCACGTTTGCTACTTCAATGAGGCGGCCATCTTAGTCCTTAGGAATAGCAACGCATCTGTGACCAACTTCAATTAGAATCCCTGTTCTGTATAAAGTTTCTTACAGATGTCCATGGGCTGCAGTGACTTACCATCAGGTTAACTACATGCACGTATGCTCCTTGAACAAGGGTTTTAGTAAAATTGCTAGCACAGAACACGCAGACAGCCGCAGCGAAGACTCACAATATAATTATTGTGTGCTACGCAGATAGGTTCGGGAAAGTAATTAGTGTGGGCCGGAAGGAATTGTTACGTAATTAGCTCATTTTCCTCTTCCAATATTTATAGCGCGGTCCTAATAAGATCATGAATTATGTGCAGCGCTTAATGACGTAGAATATGTGCTTTGTAAGCTTTTAATAGTTGTAAGATTTATGTTAATGTATAAACATATTTTAATATAAATTAATTATAACATCTACTACTTATGAACCAGTGTAGTTTGATCGGGAAGGTAGCACCGTCACACTGTCACACCTTTTTCTAACGTAAGGCAGTTTTTGCGTTTCGGTGGGAGGGTGTGTTACTGGCTCACTGATAGGCGAACATATAGACGGAACTCGAGACTAGCAACGTTTCTGTGATCTACTTTAGATAGGACTTCTGTCTTATATGAAGTTGCTCATAGATGTTCACTGGTGGCATTTGACTAGGCAATTCAACTAAATTATAAAAAGTAGCACCACATCGTGGACTGAATTCTATTTGAGTTCCAATTCTATGTGAAGCTACTTACAAAATCCGTTAGTATTAGTAACTATTTACCTTCGCTTAATAAGTTTGTTTGATACTAAAATTTCATAAAAAAGTAAGTGAGAGTAGGTCAGAAAGTAGGTGAGAGTTCTAATTGAAAATTTCATAAAGAATCGCTAAATACGTCAACACATAGTTTTTTGTAACGAATGAATTTAGACCTAATATGTATTCTTTTCTAAAGCGATAAAGCAAATAGTTCCCTACAAAGAGTTGTTCAGGGTGCCGAAATTTACATCTAGAAAGATTATAAGAATATTAAATATGAGTAGGTACGTGTTTATTTTAAGTGGGATTCTTTCAACTTCATATACAAAAGTGTATTATTATAAAATATGCAAAAAGTACGTGCCAGATATAAAAAGCGACCGTTGCAATTCCAAAATTCATGTCCAATTAAGCCGAACCGGAGTTGCATGCACCACGCCGCCATTGTACGTGCAATAAACGAAAACTGTCATAACGCGAAACGGCCAACGGTATTAAAAATTCCATCATGGTGAATTGCTTGCGGCGAACCTACGTTTGAATGCTGAACCAAGGCTTTTCAGCTCTATTCACAAGAAGGTGAATGCGCTAGCCACTATCCGAAATGACCGATAAACCAAATGACTTTCACGGGATAATCGCCCGTCTAACAAACGTGTAGATAACAGATTGGCGTCAAATGAATCTGTCTTTAAAGTTCTTTTGGTTGTCAGTTGTAATGAAGACCGTTTGACGAAGTACGGGCGTTTGAAATTTATTCCTGAGGCTTATTTTGTTTCTAACATTTTGGTTTCGTCTCCTTCAGGCCATAAATAGCCTTGCCTTTATCTTTAAGCATAGTAAGACTGAATAAGATTGTATGTCAAAAGGACGGTTATCATCACTTGTGTGGACCCAATGTACTTCAATTAGGAAGCAGATATAAATAGTTTTGGGGCTAAACGTACATTTTATTCTACGTAGCCTCCATGTTTAGGTTCCCTAACATTTCACTAAAAGACCAGGCCAAACAAACCATCGAACCAAGTAACAAAAAACGGAACACGAGCAAACACTACTTTATAAATTTAACTAGCATGAGTAAATAAATTTAAATTTTATTACCTTCATAAATTAAGATACATATGAAAATTTGCCATAAGCATACTTTGCAAGGAAACTTACATGATAAATTGTACAACGCGTCACTGTTTCCTTTTCCCTTTTATTTTTATCGTTTCTTCTTTTTTTCTTTCATTCATATCTGAGGAATGGAAATTCATTTCTCAACGTTGTTGATTCTATGGTTAGAAATAGGTATCAACTACAAGATGAAAATTCAATACCGATATATAGTTAAACAAAGTGTAGGGATGTATATAAAAGATCAAAGGTGCATGTTGCGTTTCCAATCCTATGTGAAGACTGTTTGTGGTTTGATATTTCTAATGCGATTTCCTTTGGACACGCCAAGGGTTCTTCAGACGAATTTAAAATAAACGTCAAAGTGGAAAATATACATTGATAGTATTTTTCTTTGAGAAAATTTTGCTGCTACTTAAGTTTTACCTGTAATTTAAGTCAGGTATTTACAGACCAGATAGATCGAAATATTTTTATACGACTGTAGTAAACGAGGCTATTTAAATATTCCGTTTCGTATCTGAAGAATAACGCGTCTGTAATCAACTTTACTGAAAAAGATTCCTATTCTGTATGGAGTTGCTTATACATTTATAGGCTTGAATATCAGGCCTCGTAATTAGCTGTTTCTTATTACTCATAACTAATTTAGAACTATACCGTGATTTTTATAATATTGTGAGCATAGTTATTATAATAAACATAGCTAGAATGCGTGATTGGTTAACCTCTTATAGTTATCTGTTATTATTTAAACAAACATATATATTTTATAATAGAGTTGATTGCAAATGTCTAAAGGTGTGAATACGAGATATCATACTTTTTCTACTTTCTTAATATGAATATCATCATCAATCCATTGTTGTCCCACTGCTGGGCACGGGTCTTCTCTCGGAATGAGAGGGTTTTAGGCCATAGTCCACTACGCTGGCCAAGTGCGAATTGGTAAACTTCACACACCTTCAATAATTCCTTTTTTTAGAGAGCTCTTAGATGGGCAAGTTTCTAAACGATGTTTTCTTTCAACATAAACAGTGATAATTTATTTCTAATACGCATGTCATGTTACAAAAATCAGGCGTGCCCAGAATTCGAAGCTCGGACCCTCGATTGAAAGGTTGAGTTCCAACTAGGCTATCACTGCTCCTAGTATAAACATAACTTAAAAATATGAAGATCATCACAGGTTTTTTTTTTATATTATATTGAAGTAGACAACGAGTATGCAATCCACCTGATGGTAAGTGGT
>DWLI01004023.1:0-11235 GCA_018249915.1 Cecropterus dorantes dorantes
TTTATAAAAAAACTAAGGTATTGCAACTTAGACATCAAAAGTAGCATTTCATGGGTAGCCATTCTCAAGCAGGACATAAATTTTATATATGATTAATTTCAGATGTCTTTGAATGACAATAAGTTGTCAGCGAGTGAACTGCGAGCACATTTGCTGCAACAAACTTGAAAGTATAGGTCTATTATGAATTGTTTACCTGCACTTGTTGTGCTGCCACATCAGCCGTTAGCGGCATCACTCCAATACCTCAGACAGCTTTAGACTCAAGTAAATTATGTGGAACCAGCTGATACCCACAAATATCTGTACAAACAAATATTCAAACTTTGTATCTAAAATTTTATATGCAAAAAAAACACTTCGATAAAAACACTACTAATAAAATGTTCTTTAATTAATTGAAGCGATTATAGTTTAAATGAAATACTTACAAATAATGATGTTTGAAATACTATTTTATATTCTAACATCACATAATAAGTTACATTGAGGACATCAGCTTAAATAACTATAATACAGGCAGGAGATAAGTAATAATAAACACTTAAAATCTGAAGTAGTCCCTGATTTTTGTTGAGTTATATTTTATTACACTCCGAATTTTGTTTTCAATATACAAGTGAACTTATTAATGCAAGCAGCATACAACTTTCTTGTTTATGTTACTCTATTAATAAACAGTGTTGAAGAAACTTTTGTGCACAAAATTCGCAAATTGAATTGAAATATGATATAAGTAAATAACAAAATGCTATATCGAATCATCGAAATGTAAACGACACAATGACAAATGACTTGACAGCTTCGATACTTTTCATCTGTACGATCGATACATTTTACACTATTGACAGCCTGATCAGACAGATTAAAAATACAGACATATTTTTATATAGTCGTAAATTGAAATAGACATTCATTATTACAGGCATAGAAAATACCTATACTTATACTACAATAATTGTATTCATATATATTTTTTTAAATTTCATAAGTCTCTCATACAAAATAGTTTACGACTGGCTGGCCTGGCACACGAAGACTTGTTTCAATTTCAAAAATATGTTGAATCTGGCGCGCTAACATAGCGGTACATTTTATTAAAAAAAAGATGTCACCGTTTGTCAAATACTTGTTTGGTGTTTGAATATTTTGTGAAATACTAATCCAAAATCATTACTTTAGTAATATGATGTTTATAAAACTGTGTTACATTTAGTGAATTAGAATAGCGCATTTATTAGAACGCAAGTTATATTTCAAAAGTAGGTTGTTTCCTTCGTTGCTTCTATTCTATTGGTTACCGGTACGTCAGAAGGCTTCTTCGTAATCACAGAATTATTTTAATATATTTACTGGATTACAGTTCAATCAACTACAATAATTGTAAAACGTTTTTCAGGTTGTCTGTGTGGTGTGTTTATTTTGCAAATTACATAATTAATGATAGCGGCAGTGTGTGGATATGGCAGATAATGATGATTATTTAGATTCGATTGAAAACAATCACTTGGACGGGACCAACGGTTCAATAAATATGACCGATAATAGCCTGGGTGTAAGTACCTACCGTTAATAATAGACATTTGTTGATCATACATTCAAAAACGTTATTGTTTGTGCGAGTGAAATATTGATACATGGAGGAATTCCCAAAATAACTAATATCCACGTAGCGTTGATTTGGCAGTGGTTTCGAAAGCCTACCTCTGTTGCTTATTTGGTAATTGTATTAGTTAATTCGCACATATAAGCATTTGAAGATATGAAATCAGTTGTATCATGTAGTTATTTATTGATAAGATTTTTTATGTTATTTGTAATCAAAAGTTTTTATTCCAACAGTACATTCCATATCTACACCATTTTTAGGAAACCACCATGCCATTGAGGCCAGTAAAAGTATTGAGTGAAGTAAAATAAAAGGATTACTTTAGACTAACAGTGTTCATTATTGTAAAAGAAAACACATTTTGCAAACTTGTTACAAACATATTGTACATTGTAGGGGTCTTGTAGATGTTAGTCGTAAGTAAATTTTACTAATGTAATGTATAGTTGGTGTTTAGTACTATAGAGTTGATTTTATATTCTATAGTCTAATAGTCTACTTCTATTAGTAAAAATATGAACTCTGTTGCTTGTAATGTATGTACGTGCACTCTTTCACCTATTATATAGGCGTATATCTTAGTTCGAAGTTTAATAAGTGTGTAGTTTGCATTTGTGTTGTCTTTTGTAAATTTCTCAATTATTTATATGGTGGCAAAAGTCTTATCACAGTTATTATTATGTGTTTGATATTTAGTATATGCACTTGTTGAAAACAAGTATTTAAATATTATAATCATGTTATTTATTGTTGTAAATTTAGTCAATTATGTTGTTGAGATGATAATCTTTACTGTGTAGTCTCTGAATTGCTTCTATACTGGTTATGCATATATAATTGTTTTTAGTCACAACCATGTTCTATGGTCAGTTAACATTTGAGTATTAATTTTGTTACACAATTACTGTAGGGTGGAGATGAAGCATCCGGTACAGATGTACCCGACCTGGCCGCCATCAAGGCCAGGGTCCGGGAGATGGAGGAGGAGGCTGAGAAACTGAAACAGATGCAGACTGAAGTTGACAAGCAAATGAGTATGGGCAGCCCACCAGGACTTAGTAAGTATATGAATATGCACATTAGTTATTTCCCAGGTGTAGATTGGTGCATGCGTGTGTATTGATACATTCTGTATGTATAGAAAGTCATAATTTATAGTATTTATATTGATAATGTCTGTCTCATAAATTTTAGGGTGTGATAACAAGACTGAAAAATAGTCATTTAAAATTAGTGTCCACTTTGTACAATTACTATGTAGATTGTAGATAAACTTTATTTCTTTTTTTAATTTATTTTAATACAAATTAATGACATATCAGGAAAGCCTAATGCATTAGCAATATGGGAACAAAGTTTGTATAAATTAACTACTTTAGTATATATTAAAAATAGATATTTAAAATTAGTGCCCGCTTTGTACAATTACTATGTAGACAAAGTTTATTTATTTCTTTTTTGGGTTTATTTATTTCAATTAAATCACTAACATGTCAGTAATGCCTAATACATTAGCAATATAGAAACAAAGTTAGTATATATTAACTACTATAAATCAATATTACACAAAAAATAACATCCTTCTCTAATAAACATAAATGTTTAAAATTTGTCAATATTATAAATCAAATTACTTGTAAGTCCAGCTGAACTGTCAGCATAGGAAGTCAGAATAAGAACTTTGTTGTTGACTATGGCAGTCTCCTTTACAGTTTTGCAATAAAGAGTGGAGCAGAGGAGCTATAAGAAATGCTCTTATTACCATTCAGCATGTATTTTTGGGTGTGGAATAGAATACCCTTTATTGCACACTACAAAATAAAGAATTGTTGGATGTATTACATAGAAACTTAAATTCTTAATTAAAGCTTCTCTGTAATACGTGTGTGTACACTGAAATATACATAATTCTATTATTAAATGTACTTATCATTATGTGCTTTTCATTGGGCACTTAAATATGTAATTAATAAGTCATCCCTAAACTAATGCAGTCAAAATTTTAGTCTACATTTATGAAACAATGTTTATCTATCAAACAAGATAAAAAATCTATATTCATGTATTTTTGATGTGTTACAGCAAGTCCATTGAATATGTCACTGGAAGACAAAATCGAAGCTGACAACAGATCAGTGTACGTTGGTAATGTGGACTACGGGGCCACTGCAGAGGAATTAGAACAGCACTTCCATGGTTGTGGGTCCATCAATAGGTAATTAATTTTTTTTAATGAAATAATTGTAAGAAAGAAATAGACATACTCCACACCTGATGATAAATGGCCACTGTCATCTTATGGATATGAACAATTTATGGTATGTAGTTACAGATGTTCTGTCAATCTTGTAAACCAGCCAATTTGAGTGTCTGTATACCTCACTGCATCCGTCTACCAAGAATATTACAGCATTTTATGGAGCCATTATAATTTACGACACCTCTAAAGATTGGCCATCATCTACTTCCATAAGAATCTGAATGAAAGAATTGTACACTATGCTTACAAGTACATACAAATATAACTATGTATGTATGTAGGCCTTAGTTATATATGAGGCAACAATCTTAGTCCTTGGCAGTACTACCATATCAGTGATTTACATAGAACACCTGTTCTATATGAAGTTGCTTACAGATGTCCATGGACAGCAGTCACCAGTTACCATCAGGTGGACTGCATGCTTTATAGTACCTCAATTTGATGAAAAAAAAAAGTATTTACAAATGTAAGTGTGGACCTTTTGGTTCATTATATTCTCTTTTATGTTTCAGGGTTACAATTTTATGTAATAAGTTTGATGGTCACCCTAAGGGTTTTGCATACATAGAATTTGGTGATAAAGACAGTGTACAGACAGCGATGGCTATGGATGAATCATTATTTAGAGGGCGTCAAATTAAGGTAGGTATTTTTTATACGATTTTTAAATATGTTGACTATTAATTTAACATGTTCAAAAGAAAATTAATATTTTCTCCTTCGCATATTTAAATTCAGTTATCAGGCATGTTTCATTCTGATTGTTAACAATTTATTTGTAATAGGGAACAAATAAAATTTTTATTAGAGTTGTACTTATTTGTTCTTATATCCTTTTTTTATTTTCTTTATTTTCTTTAGTGTTCAAATTCATTACTTTTAAATATGTGTTTAAATGGCTGGAAATCGAAATACTGAATTACTACATTTATAATTTTGTTTTATCCATCTGGTACCGTACGCTTCAGTATAACCATTTAAATTATGGAAACAGTTTCATTATTCCTTTCTCGAAAGCAGATTCTCTTCAATAATATTCAAAACTTAGCCGGCAGACTTTGCCCTGTCCTAACTATGAATTTCGAATTGGAATTGTAAGACTGAGAGTTATGTGAAACAGCATAAGGTTTCTTTACAAAATTTTATAATGTCAAGTTTTATTAGGTTTTCATAATTTTTAAAATTTTCTTTGCAACTTGATTTGATAAGAATCTTCTGGCAATTAAGAACGCAAAAAAATAAAATAATTTGTCTGATAGACGGGCTATGTCTTAAAGAGGGAAATAGGGATTCATTTATGTTAGTTATGTATTTATAAACTAGTTTATTCTCGCGGCTCCGGTCGCTCACGGTATCGATTCGGTCACATTTACCACGTAATTGAGTATGATGAGTGTAAATCCAAATTTAAAATGTGAGCAAAATCCGACAAGTAGTATTTTCATGACAGAGTTACAAACATACATACATACAAGAACTTTCGGATTTGTAACATAGTCAAACATGTACATTTGCAGGTGATGCCAAAGCGCACGAACAAGCCGGGCCTGTCGTCCACGAACCGTCCGCCGCGGGCGATGCGCGGCCGCGGCCGCTCGTTCCGCGGCAGCTTCTCGCCGTACTACTCCGGCTACCGGCCCATACGCCGCGGCAGGTACTGACCGTTTGCGCACCGTGCTGGCTCCTCCCGCTGACGATCAATTGCGCTTGGTAAAATTTTTATGCGGGCCGTAGCGTCGCTAGGGGGAATGCGGGCTGCGAGCGGGGCGCCGCTACTGATGACATTATTGCCACGACCCATAACGGAGATTTATTACACGTACATTTCAATATTAATTTCAGTTTGCAACTATAACATGTCCCGCTGAACAATCACGGATATTGGATATATATTTTCTTGCTGATAGACAAAATTTATGTAAGTTAGCGATAGCAAGGGACTCTTTTTTAATGGCTTTGAATTTACTAAACATCGAAATGTCCGAGTGGCCCCATCAAAGGTAAAACTTGGTAGCAGATTCCACGGGATATACCAACGTTACGTCGACGAATAATAATTGGTTATAATATCCGGCATAATACGCGCAATTTATCTTCGGTTAGATGAGTCTATTACTATTAAATAAAATACTGTAAGAGTAGTCTCGATTACTATAGTATTTATAACCGATTAAATTATGTATTTGTTTTTCTTCTTTATTTTATTTTTCGTTTCCATCCCTCTTCCATCAATCTACAATATCCTTCTCCCGCCGGGTCTTCATTGATTTTTATTGTCTTTCAAATTACTTTTATAGACGATTCTAGCAACAGAAAATATTCATTATATTAATGCACTTAATAGTTAAATATTATAATGCTTTAAGTGGTAGTATGGCATGGCTCAGTGTAAATTGTGGTGTTACTTCTTAATTTGGTAGATTAGTGGGCGTTCACGTTATGCACCATCGTGATCGATGTGGAATGTACTGCAACCCTTAGTAGGCAATAGTTTTAAAAGTGTAGGTGTCATCAAACTTTATGGCCGGTCGATGTCAGCGGCATAATACGCATGTAGGTGTCAACGGGTGGATGGGAGCGCGAGAGCCTGCAGCATGGCTGATTCGCCGATTTTGAGAGCGGTCATAAAGTTTGGCGCAAATTATAAATGTTAGTATAAAACTTTGCTGCACTAGAATGACTGAATGTGGTGATTTGTTCACAGAGGGTTCAGACGCGGAACGTACTACTCTCCGTACTGAGTGTGGTAGTGGGGCGACTCCGCCCCGGCCGCGGCGCGCATAGTTTAGTGCGAGTGTGTGCGGTTAAATAACATGTAGTGTGGTGGCTTCTGGCGACCTGCTGCCTCGCCACTGCAATGAACTACGCATTACCTGTAACTTGTTAAACTAATATAAGAAACCTCGACTCGACGGGGAGCGACGTGTTATTATACGAATCATTAATAAGCGATGAATTCAACTTATTTTATAAGATCGATTTTAATAGAGTTGTAGCACCACACCGAGCAGTGTTATTAATTTTATCTCGTAGAAAGCCGTATGTATGATTAAAAAGGAAATGTAAGAAAAGTTGTCCATAGGAGAATGCAGCTGAGAAATTCAATAGTATTCATCAAACAAAATGGGGTTCACTTTATGACCTTATATATGTGATAATACAACTTGCAATGTTGATATGACTAAGTGAAACACTATAGAATAGGCAATTGTAGTAAATAAAAACGACAGCATTGTAATTTTGGTACTTTCACGTATCAGGGAGGTTTCGGAATTTAAATTTAAGAATTTAGAGGGTATTTATAGAGGTAAAATAAGTTGCGACTATGATGATAATGTATTAGAATTGCTAGACTCCAGAGGTAAGAGTTTTAACACCGTCACATAATTTCACACCTTTAAAATGAGAATCATACTTAATTTGAGAAAATGTATTCTATTTTACAATACAGCTTGAATCGGACTCAACTGTTCTGCATTAGCTAGAAAAATCGTTTTTTTTTACCAGACAGTTGTATATCACGATTATTCAAAACATTTTAAAAGGAAAATATTTTCTCAAAATTGTATATTTTGTTTCTTTGATTCTAAAGGTGCTATTTTTACACCTTTATTACAAATATGCTTATAATCTGCCTGAACACTATAATTTCAAATATAATGATAAGAAAAAAATGTAAATACAATACTGTTATGATATTTCTAGTATTTGTCACAATATGTGTATCGGTTTTAGTATTTCATTGATAATAATTAACTAATATTATATTTGAATGAACAATGTAATTAATCTGTGTATAATGGTTTATTTGTTTCCTCAGAAATTTGTTTGTGGTTTCTCTATTCACCTTCATTGGCGTCAATAGATGGTCCGAATGGTGGTACCAGTCGATTGTCTATGCTCCAATAGCTGGGGTACCATCTGATGGTAAGGAGGTTGGTGCGAGAAACTTAGCGCCAATCTTTTTTTTATGATTTAACAATTATGGTAGAATGATTCGACTAACGTCAGGTCCTATATGCATAAGACCAAGAGTTAATTGCGCAGTGTGGAGTGTCGATATTTTTTTTTTATAATCAGTTCATATATTAAAAAACCGTTATTATAATTATAAAAAGCTTTCATTTAATTGTAATTCAATGATGGATTTCTAGCTAGGCTTCAGTAAGATCATTCTGTAAAAATGTCCCAAATCTCTGGAACAAGGTATTAAAATGCAATAAGTATCAAACAGACCATTCTGTCTTGTGTCGTCTTACATGTGTATTAGGCTAGCAATAATGTTATTATACAAATGATTAGTCACTTTTCATTTTTTTGTATTTTGTACGTATGACAAATTTAAGGAAACATCCTTATACAACGCTTTGTAAGCCTAGTATACAATATAATATAATATGCATAGAATTCGTATGAATATTGTGTGGCTTTTCGGAAAGCCATAGTATGTAAGGCTTATTCAATTTTAACATTGTGACGCGTCGAATGGCATAGTCTATGCCATAGACGAATTAATCTAATAGGGCTACAAACTTCATTTTAGTGACGCGTTAACATAGTTCCATAATATATGAAAATAATGAAAACTTTAGTTATATTTCACATGTCATCATACTATTTTTTTATTTAAAGGATGCATAAGAAGAAGCTAAAATAAATATTAATTTATTCTTCATTCATCCATCCTTACATCAGCCTTATAAGGTCCACTGCTGGACATAGACCTTCCCTAATTCCTGACTGGCATGCATGGCGACTAGATGTTACAAAGGGGAACGCTGCTAGGCTTATGGCATATAAAATAGCGCGCTTTTGTTATGCCCAATCAATATGCTTCTGTAAAAAAAGAGCTGATATAATGAACTTGGATTAAAATGGTTACGAAATAGTTCATTTAAATTTATTTTATGTGTCTAACATGTTATCGAATCTAATATGTTATAAAAATAAGCTTTGTTGCACTGCACAGTATTTCGTCCTATTTAAGACTGTAAATATAAATTCTGCAATTTTTCATTCGATCATTAGAAAATACAAAGTGCGGTTGAATCATTAACGAAAGAGAATTTTCAATCTAATAGTATTATCACTCTCAGTGTAGTTATGGGAGTCACGGAGTTTAGTAAGTAATATGTTAATTAGTTGTAATGAGCTTTTAGAATCCGAGATGATCGTTTGAATATGGAACTATCTTATAAAGCGATGTTGTGGACATTTGCATATAGGATTTTTTACATTTTAAAGTACAATGTACACTTATATTTCCTGTTTAATTACCATGTACAAGATGTCAAAAAGAATGAACAAGAAAGAGTTATAAAATGATGGATCTAAAAGTGTGTTCGATAAGAATAATTTTAAGAACATTCTGCTGTTTTATTTACTCCTGCAACCTGTCCTTTACCGTAAAATTTAGCTATGAAACGTTTCTCGTGCGATAGGTTCGCACTGTTTAGGTATGAGTGAATCTAATTATTATAATTTAATTGCAAATATTGTTTGCAGTATAGAGGATTTTATTCTTTTCCTGCCATAATATTAATGAGAACATTGAATTCAATCTATGAATAGGTAGAATATTACAAAGAACAGTATTTTTTAAATTAAAGTGTTCACTATAATGTTCAGTAATAAAACACCTCAGTTCCTAGTTGCTATTCTACATATTATATATTACTTTTTACCCGAATAGAATTATGGGTTTTAAATTGATATCTCATCAATGGCACCACCTGTTTGAATTCCTATTTAAATTCAAATAGCACCATCTATCGACATAGAACAGACTGCATAGAGTTAAATTTTGATTATTTTGGTTAAATTGTTTCTTTTTTTTAAATTATGCAATGAAGTAGCCTGCAACCTACCTGATGATTAATTTGTTTTTTTTTTTCTGGTAAAACCTCTTTCACTTGAAAATCAGTTAAAAATGGCCCTTGTGTTAAATACCTCTTGGTCGAGCATCGAAATAAGAGCACGCAGATACATCGTAAGATATTATTATTTTTTGTTTCATAAAACTTGTCAATATTATAATATATAACTTTTACACACCTAAAATTTTATTGTATAAATAATAATTACTACGCTTGTACATTGTTGCAAGGTACATACAGCAACGATTAAAAAGTACAATATTATTATATTAGTACCAATTTTTATTATTACAGTTCACATTTTGGAAGCTCAGCAATATAATATTTTATCCAATGCAAATAATCACGATTTTTCTTCGCATATTGGCAAATTATTGATGGAATATATTGACCGTTATTGACTATAATATATACTGATTGTGGCACTCATTCCGACGATCAATATATGAATATTAAATATTGAACGCGGCATAAGTTCTGAACGTAGCCAATACTCATCAAAATCACTTATGTCAATTGTCAAGTTTGATTGATTGAAATGTTGCAAAATAAAATCAACTTGTGTTCATAGAGTTCTTACTGCTTACAAAAATAATCTTAAAAACATAATATCAATTAATTAACAAATGTTTCCAAGATGTCAGTAATAGGGCCCGAATTTTTAAATTTCATAAAAAAGTTGGAAGACAACGGCGACAAATTAATATCCGGGTCTCCTATAGAGCAGCCGCTTGAGTTTGAGTATAATGTGCGTGATTTAAACATTTATGAAAGTTACACTTAATATGACGTTAAAGAAAATACTTTAATAATCACATTACTTTGCAGAATTCGAGTTGCTACGTGTGTAATGGTTACTATGGTCCAAGTTTTGGTGAGCCCGTCTGCGTTACCTGTCACGCGTTTCTGTTTCCCGATTTTCCATCGTACTTGCCAAGTTCGTACTTTAACAGTGAGAAGACGGACGACGGGGATTCAGGGAATGATGAGCCATCAGATCTGAACTATAGTTCGGAGCGGCGTCTTAATAAAGCTTGCCAACTGCCTGCGTGGTGGTACTACAGGGTACGTAAGACTTTACAGATATATTAAATGAAATTAGTATTTATAATTTATTTTATCCATTATATACACTCATTGTTACCATACTCATGTATATTATAATACTCCTGTATGTAGACCTACAATTAAATAAATAAAGTTACAAATTAAAAATCTAAAATCGCTCTCACGTAAGTAAGCATACTTGATGCTATATAAAATCAGTACTTACTATGCTATTCTGTATGAAATTAAATAAGCGTCATAGGATGCCTATTGAGTTAAATTAGATCTATTAGTTATTGCATTGAGATATAAATGCAAAACCAGTAAGTATATCTAGACAGAAAATACTTTACAGAACAATGCACATTTGAAAAACCAATTTTATTACTATTGCTATATACTATTACTATATAAAAATAATTTATAACCAAAATTTGACG
>DWLI01004024.1:0-11235 GCA_018249915.1 Cecropterus dorantes dorantes
CTATTTCTAGCGTGAAGCATTTCTTGCGTTTCGTTGGAAGGGTGTGGTTGCCGGCACACTTTTACATGAGGCGATCAACTCAGTCCTCGGGAGTAGCAACGCATCTGTAAGTAACTTCATATAAAATAGGGGTTATATCTCAAGTCGATTACAGATGCGTTGCTACTCACAAGTACTAAGACGACTACCATCTCCCACCACCACACAAAACTGGTTTACGGTAGAAATTATACGATTCTACTACCTTGTAATCTTTGAAGATGGTTAATATACTGTATCAGGAATATTTTCCAAGTTGACACCTTCGTGTGGTACATACAAAGAGGCAGAAATATTCAGTATATGATTTTAATTACATTATTAGTATCATTTTTTAACATTTATAATTTTATTCCATCATCTTTTACATGACAAAGCTCTTGAAAATATCACAGCGTAGTTAATTTTTTCTTTTACGTATCTGTTATTTTTTAGGTTTTTCTCTGTGTTTTATTAAACAAGACATAAAAATAAGCCGATTACATTTCTTCATTGGGTACACATTTAACCGTTCATTTACCACGAATTCAGGACCAATATATATTACATTTCCATAGACAATAATCACGTACCACCAAGGAGACTTGAATGTAAAAAAATCGAAAATTATGCCTCTTCAACTACCTAAAAATCTGTTATTAAATCTAACATTTATTTCTTTTTCAGATGAAGGCTTAGCCAACACAGAGCCGAACACAGTGTCACTCCGACGCGTGATTCCAGTGAAGGATGTCAACGACAATCCACCAGTATTTCATAACCGGCCCTACATAGTCAATGTTAGCGAGGCTACTGCTGTCGGGAGTGAAATCGAGGTATACATGAATAATTATAAGGCATTGTAATATGAGGGCAGCAGAATTCAAACGATGTACTAGTTCACAAATCAAGCGATAAGTAGTAGTGGCAAGTTTTCATCATTGAGGGAAGCAAATCTTATTAATTTTTAGTAATCAAACACCAATCATAAATGCTAACCGTGGTCACTGCTAAGTATTGGTACTGTTGCCTATGAAAAAGAAAGGACAAATAAAACAAGAAACATAAATTCTATAAAAGATGTGTTATTCTCCTTGTAAAGTAAATTGGAACGTCACCCATTACCAGCCTCCGAATTACATCGAACGCTATACCGATGTAATAAGTTTGTGTAACCAGGGAGGCACCGCCGCCATACCTATTTCTAGTGTAAAGCATTTCTAGCGTTTCGGTGGAAGGGTATGGTTACCAGCTCACGACTATATGAGACGTCCATCTTAGTTCTCGTGAGTAGGAACGTATCAATAATCGACTTCTGATAGAATCTTTGTTTTGTATGAAGTAACTTATAGCATGGACGGCAGTAACCACTTACCATCAGGTGGATTAAATGCTCGTTTGCTACATCAATCAGATAAAAGGATAAAAAAACCAGTGTGGCGGTGGTCACGAGTGAAAAGTTTTAGAATCGATTACTTATTATCTGCGAAAAGATGCAACTAATCATCAGTAACCTATCTGTAAACACATCCCACAATCTACTGCAAACCGTTTAGGGTTTTATGCTCCAATGCACTGCAAGCGATATGCTCAATATTATATACACAACTTAAGGCAATGTTGTTGCGTACATTAATTTTCTACTAGCCTTCATATTATGATGTTATGTCTTATTCTGTATAACGTGATCTCATCATTATGCACGATGGAAAGCCATTTCAAATCATTACCTCTCGACATATGAATGGACGGCGCATTTTAATCATGCTTGAAGTCATCAGTAATACTTAGTTCGATACAATTAGTATAATTCACATTCAACTTGACAATGCAGATAGGGACTACAGAAATATTGTCAGGAACGTTATTACTATCAAAAATTCTTAAGATTCTTGTCGGAAATTCTCCAGCTCCCCAAAAGTCCTTTCTAAAGTCAAAATCCTCGTCGAACGTCTGCCTACAGCAAATAGACTGAAATTTAAAATGGTTATGAACAAATTGTCTGTATAGCTTTATAGCGTTTTAGAAACACCACCAAATGAAAAAAAAGAATATTGCATACATGTGATGTTCATTCATTTCTTGAAAGTTCCTTTTACTTTTTTGTGTCGTTTACCCATTAAACCTTATTATTCTAAGTATAGCTCTTAGAAAGATAATCTAGTTTCATATGTATGAGATATGCAATTAGATACAATACTGATAGTATCTATGTAATGATTTGCTTCTTCTATTTAATATGTAGTAAGTATCTATTATTTTTTATTTATTTACTACTATATAATTAACAGCAATGAAAACAATTTCAGGTCGTGCCGAAAATAATAGTAACCGACCGTGACGAAGGCATTAACGCGAATATTCACGTATCGTGTTCCACTAAAGAGAAAGGGAGCGATGCCGAGGCTTGCTCCACTTTTAGGGTTGTCACCGAGATGGTAAGTAATATTTTTAACCTTAATAAATGACTTTAATAATTTAATTAAACAACATGCCATTTAAATGATGGCAAAGGGGTCCTCGTCACGTCGGGGTCACCACTTTGACAAAAGGGAGATCTCCCGAAAGGCTAGGTGATCATGCCTGGGGAGCAGCCGTACTCCGACAGTTTCTGTTCGGAACTTGTATATATGCAGGATGATGAGAAAACTCCCATAGCGTGTTTCACCATATGGTGACGTCATCTTGTTGATGAGTAGCGGAGGGCACCACAGATTTTTTATAAGATTAAAGTAACAAACAAGCATGCAGTTCACCTAATGATAAGTAGTTACTGCCGCACATGGATATCCGTAAGAAACTGCATAGAAAGGAAAGGATCTAAGTGAAATCAATCACGGATGCGCTGCTACTCCCGGGTTTAAGATGGTCGCCTCATAAGAACGTGACCCGACAACACCCGCCCAACGAAACCGCACCGCTTCACGCTAGAACTATACTCACATTGAAAATATGATAAGCTCACTTTACAATATCCGAGTAAAATTCCAAAAAATAATATTTTTGTAGTACTTGGACACTACGCATCAAGATATCATAGCTTAAAATTTTAATAACCTATTTATTAACAAGAATTTTAATTCTTAAAGTACTCTTATAAAAATGTCTGTTCTTACATCTTAATCTATTGCTTACTTTGTCTTAAAAGCTGTCTGTAACGTTTTATATACCAGATCGACCCAAACCAGTACGAAGTGCGGATATATCTAGCAAAGGAATTAGACTACGAGAGTCGGTCAGCCTACATCATCAGTTTAGAAGCAGTGGACTTGTCGGATCGGCCGTTACGTGCGCTCGCGACCGTGTCTGCCGCGATACGTGACGTGCAGGACCAACCGCCGGTATTTCTCAATGCACCGTACTCGACAACAGTGCCTGAGAATACTCCACCGGTAAGTCTTTATAAAAAACGGTCGTGCTTCCTTACAAACAAGCATTTTCGAATGGAGAAATGAAGAGAATAAAATTTCATAAGAGCTCATCTTCTCACGATATTTATTAAATGTTAAATATGACTTTTGTAATTTGGTTAAAGTCTATTGTAGTGAATAAAAATACTTAATTGACTAACTTAGTGTATTATTCTGTAATAAAAAAATATAACTTATATCTTAAGTAAATATAGCTTGACTCTACGCAAAGAACGGATATTATTTCAAAATCAAAAGTGAAACCTGAATATAAAATCATATTACAATAAAGCAAGCAAACTATAACTTTACAAATATAAGTAATCATTAAGTAGGACAAAGATTCAGCATGTTTCAATACACCTTATTTGATAAAAATCGTTGTACAACGTTCTGAACAAATGAAACTGTAATTCTACATCTTTTGGAGGTATTAAAATCTTTGACGAGCTTATATATGATTTTATACAGCAAATGACAATTCCAGGGTACCAGCATTTTGGAAATAATAGCCAAAGATGGTGATACGGCGAATCCTCGGCCAGTATTAATTACACTCGAGGGAGACATCCAGCAATATTTCAAGTTATCTCCCGAAAGAGCTCTAGGTAGAGCAACGTTAGTCACAACAGATGTGCCTATTGATAGAGAAAGCGACGTTGTCATGCAAAATGGCGGAGTATACAGTTTTTTTATTAAGGTACATTTGAAATTATATTATACTAAAAATAAAACGTGGATTTGAGTCGGTAAAAAAAAACAGCTACCAACGAAGATTTAATGACGGCAAAAAATCTTTATACAAAAACACTGTTCTAGATTAATAAAAGCATATGTTCGTGTAAGTTACAAAGGGTGTTAAAAATATTTTTTGAAATATATTATAGAACTTTTAAATTTTTAATTCCACTTCAGTTTATTTACTTACTTTTAGAACTTATGTAAATTACATACCTAAGATGCATATAATCATTTTTAATGTATTTCTAGGCTACAGAACTTATAAACAACGAAGTACCGTCCGACTTCACAGTAACACCAATAACAATAATCGTAACAGACGTTGATGATCACGTACCACAATTCAATAAAGATGTATTTGATATATCGATACCCGAAAATATCGAGAACGGCAGCCCTATCCCCGGACTATCGATATACGTAGAAGATAATGATATCGGTGTAAATAGCAAATACGATTTGAAACTTCGTGATGTATATAATTCGGAAGGAGTTTTTACTATAAGCACAGATCATGGTGAAGGGAGAACGCCAATTAGTATTAAAGTTAAAGATTCTAGTAAATTGGATTACGATGTTGATAATGATGACGATAGACGATTCAGTTTCGATATAGTCACATATGTCGCAGATACAGAACTGTCGTCTTCTAGAGTAAATATAAAACTCTTAGACGTAAATGATAATGCACCAATGTTTGATGAATCGAGTTACAAGTTTAACGTTTTGGAAAATTCTCCTATTGGAACAATGATAGGTGATGTCCAAGCAACTGATAAAGATTATGGGATATTTGGAGAGATTGAGTATTCTTTGACTGGTTTTGGATCAAATATGTTTAAAACTGATAAAAACAGTGGAGGCTTATACGTGGCTCAAGCTTTAGATTATGAAACACAGAAAAGTTATAGTTTAACACTAATTGCTAAGGATGGAGGAGGTAAAAGTTCCACTACCAGTGTCTTTATCGATGTTTTGGATGCTAATGACAATGCACCAATGTTCGAAGCTTCAGAGTATAGTCGTACGATCCGAGACGGCGCCACTAGTTTTGAACCACAACTTGTTGTAAGGGTAAGTTTTACAGTATTATTGTATTTACAAATGATAACTTTAAATTTATTTTATTTCATAATATCATCTTCTGTTCTTGTGGTGTATTATCATTCACTTGCGGAAAATTAACTACATATAAGTAGATCAATAAGTGATAGTAATAAAATACCCTAAAGCCCGTTATTAATAATCAATATTTGATCCTACTAGGCAGAAATAGTTATACTTAGGAATTATTAAGATTTAAAATATACTTTAATTCATTACCAGGCAACGGACGCAGATGGTCCAACCCAAGGCGGTGGCAGAGTCCGATATACCTTAGAATCAGACAACAGCATCGCCCACAAAGGCCAGGTTTTCTCCATAGACGAGGATACAGGGGAAATCACTATTCTGAACAAAGTGGAGACAATGGATACGCCACGGGGACAGTATGAGCTCGTAGTTCGGGCTACAGATTACGGTAAATATGACGATAGTATTACTGTACTTCATATCACGGAAAGTTCCTATCCATGGTGGGTCAGCTTAGTAAACCGGAATAGTTTATTAAGATAGCTAAAAGATTCATGGCTCTTGTTTATGCTAAAAGAAGTCCCAAAAGTCTAAAAAACCTAGAAAGTAACAAGCCTAGAAATACGACATCAACAGCATTACTTCTTCCTGGAACATAGTACATGCAGTATACATTTATTATTATAATCTATAAATACTAATTTAATTCCAGGAAAACCACCTCTGACAAATGAAACCAGAGTTTACATCCGGGTGGGCGTCCCAGGTAACCAACGACCGACCTTCAAAGGCAATTATCATCACTACAAATACACAGTCACTCAGCGCAACCCAGATACCAACGAAGACTTCACCTTTGACTTGAATCCTATGAACTATAAGGCAAGCATCAGAGAAGATGCTAAGCCAGGCCAAAATGTCACCATGGTGGTGGCAAATGACCCAGATGGATTGGACGATCTGTTAACTTACCATATTGTGTCTGGAGCCAAGGATAATTTTGTCATTAATAAAAAGTAAGTGATTTAAAATAAAGTATTAAATAACTTCAGTTTTATTTTTAGACAAAAAATAAAACGAAACAAAAGAAACACGCAAGATTCGTAAGTATTATAAATAATGTATATTACCTTAAACCTTATATTGAAAACTTGTGCTAAAATTTTAGCTATATATTCGATTTCTCTGTATGTGCAAAAATAAAAAAAAGATTCCCATCTTTAGTATAATGCTTAAAATTAAAGTGGAATTTCACTTTTTTTTATTACAGAACCGGTCTTATAACAGTATCTAATGACGCAAACCTTGACCGGGATGTCAATACCGATAAATACGAAATTATCGTATCAGCTGTAGACAGCGGCGTGCCTATACCAGAAACGGCAACCACCACTGTATTTGTGACCATTTTAGATGTAAACGACAAACCACCAACATTTAACACTACTGAGTCAACTACTTACATATCAGAAAGAACTAAAATCGGTGATGTTGTAACGACTATTGTAGCACATGACACCGATTTTAATTCCAAATTGAAATACAGTATTATAGAACCAATAAAAGCTTTGTCGAAAGCCGGAGTTCAACTAAAACCAAACGCACCCTATGATTACAAAAATATATTCCGAATAGATGAAGATACGGGAGAAATAATTGTAAATGGCACTTTGGATTACAGTCAAGCGTCCATTGTTATCCTAACAATTAAAGTAACCGATGTAAACGCTGAACTGAACATCGAGAAACAATTTGCAGTCACCGAACATACGATTTATATTCAACCGTATGCGGATAAGAATCCTCAATTCGTTAACGCTGGATGGTCAAGTTCTAACCCTATTATTTATCATAAAATAAAAGAAGAGCAGCCAATAGGAAGCACGGTTCTTGTACTTATGGCTGAAGACCCAGTATCTGGACATGTCGTGACAAATTTTAAAGTTATCAACTCAGAAACTGGTCTACTCCAAGTTGACCCACTGAGTGGTCAAGTGGTACTAACTAAACACTTGGATTATGAAGAGCTAACAACTGCTAACTTGACATTGACTGTTCAAGCAACCAGTAGCGATGGGAGCAAACACAGTACAGCAAAGATTATTATTGAAGTTCAGAATTTGAATGACAATCCTCCTATGTTCGATAAAGAGGTAAATAAAATAACAGATATACCAAAAGCCCATGTAAACATATTATAATTTAGTAAATTTATTATACCTTATGTGATAGTTTCATGATTAAAGTAAGTTTTATTGATAAATCACAGGTTCCGATAATATTTAACCATACGAGACGTTAGACGTCGAAATTTAAATTTAATAGTTTCATAATTTGTTCATTTATGTAATGCATTGTATTCTATTTAATAAATGAACGAACAAATATTTACAAATATTGCGTAAGTTTAATTATTAATATACTGTAATAAACATTTTCTCTTATTAAGATTTAAATCTCAAATTTCCTTCTAAATAAAAAAAAATCACATGTTATTATTTTACAGCTTTTCAAAGTGAGTGTACTAGAATCAGTGAAACACCCAGAAACAGTATTGACAGTCAAGGCAACAGATGCTGACGCGGTTTTAACGGAAGAGGACAAGGCAAATGGCTATGCTGATGTGCGATACTTGTTGCGAGGCGAAAATGCTGAACTATTCACTATTAATAATGTCACTGGTGTTATACAGGTCAGTTAAATTGTAGTGATATTAATATAGCGAAATATATTGACACTATTAAAGTATGCGCAAGCAAACACGCTCCACTATCATATATTTGGCTAATCATAAAATAATTTGCAAGTGTACGCAACTTAAAAGTGGTCGTTAAAATTAATTAAAATACTCGTTCTTATCATATACGCACATCTTATTAAATATTATACCAGTAATAACTTTGATTGAAATTTTAAAGCCGTTATTAAAACTTTTGAAAAAAATATTTAGATTTAGTAAATATCACTAATAATAATATTTGTAATGTAAATATCATGCAAATGTAAATGTCATAATTTTCAATATTGAAAATTTTCCCAATATCAATAGTGAAAATTTCGATAAGTATTACTTTTTAAGTGATAATTGTTTTTAGTCAGAACTTTTGTTTGTCTCCAGGTAGCTCCAAATAAAACTCTAGACCGTGAGCGTCAGTCAGTACTGCGAATGGAGATAGAAGCCTTCGACACGCCTAAAGGAGGTGCAGACAGGCTCAAATCTGTCGCCACTATACTGATCGATATATTGGACGTGGATGACAATTCGCCTACTTTTGAGAAGAATGTTTATACGGGTAAGTCTTTATTTTATCACATCTTCATCTAGACTAAGTAATTCATACGCAAAATAATTTTGCGCAACAATATGCTTATAAAATCTTGACAGGATGGTCCTGTCATAGTCGATTCATGTTCTTTACTTCTTTGTGGCAAAAGAAAAACAAAATTTGGTTTATCTCAATTGCAGTTTCGTGCAATTAAATATTTTGTATTCATCTGAAAAAATGAACTTATTTTGCTACTCTGATACTTATAGATTTTTTACTTATTTACAGCTGTTGTACCAGAGAATGTACCGATCGGTATAAGTGTAATTAATATGACGGCGTCGGATCCTGATGAAGGTCTCGGTGGAGAGATCAAATACGAGTTTCTGGATGAAGGGGAAACTAGTGGTGAGTGTGTTACTGTAAAAAATCAGGTAACTAAAAAAAACAGAAGTGATGGGTACAATCTCAAGAATATCGCCGATATAGTTGCATAAACAGTGGTGCACTAAGCTACATTCATAACTAGAGCCAATTCAAGTCACTGCACGTGGGTCACAAAATATTGTTTTGTTTATTGTGAATATTTTTGTTGTTTAAAATATTAAATTGCATAGATTACTAGTGTATGTACTGCTAGAAAAGTAATAGGTTATGACTGGTCGAGCTACATTTATGAAATTTATAATGCTAAGCAGTCTCAGAGGTTTTAATAAATGTACCAAATTTTATGACCCCTTAATAACTCAAAATCTACCTAAGCTAGATATCTTAGGTAGATTTTGAGTTATTAAGGGGTCAAAAGTGGTTCCAAATGGTTCCTGTAAATAAAACTCGCGTTGCTTTGTTGCAAGAGAACTTGGAACACGCTGCCGTGTGTTTTTATAAACACATACATTCTCACAAACTTTCACATTTACAATATTATGAAGATAGATTTATGTACGATTTATCTATATCTATAATACTTCTATACTAATTATATAAAACAGTAGATTTTGTTTGATTGAACGGGCTAACCATAGGAACTACAGGATCGAATTTAAAAGTAATTTTTATATTGAAAAATCCACTTATTGACGAAGGATATAGGCTATATTACATCACGCTATGTTTTTTTTCTTATTTAGTAGCAGGTGAAATCGCGTAGAACACCTAGTACTGAATAAAATACTAGTACAGAACCTCGCATGTAAGTCAGATACACGCTTGGCACTTTTTTATAACATGACCACAGTTTATAAGCGTGATAATACGCAGTTAAACAGGAACTTAAGGCTTTGGACACGCGCCAACTGTCTTGTAGAGGAAATCTCCTTTATAAGCATCCACACTTAAGCTAATTTTTCACTTTAATTTTCCACAGTGAAAATTTTATGAACATTAAATGTATTTTAAATTTTGGCCGCGCGCGCCCGCAGAACTGAAATAAAAACTCACCGCTAAAAGAGGAACTAATGTTTGTAGTAAAAGAGACAATACTGTTTTTTTTGACATTTGACATTGTTTTTGTTGACAACATTCTTTGAAAATTCATGGTATATAGATACTGTGGACACCGACACCATGCACAATCAAAAAACGTAGTTTTTGATATTGTCAAAATCCCAAAACAGACATTTCTGTTTGGGACAAACAGACATTTATCAAAATTTTATATGACAAATTACATAATTTGTCATATAAAATTTTGTTTGCCAGGAAATCGAACTAGGGACTTGCAATACATTAATCTGAGAGATATTCATTATATTATATTATATGAGTTATATATATAGGGAGTAGGGAGTATATTATATTATTAGAGAGTATATTATATAATATGAGTAATTATTACGCGTTGATAGGTATAAAACAGAATGAAGGGGTCTCCCTTCTAACAGACGTGTTTTTTGCCGTTTTTTATAGAAAAAGGTGCGTAACCCTTGGTCTCCTTTGTGTAAAAAATGACCGGCTAAGTGCGAGTCGTACTTGGTTTTGAATCCGACTCGCACTTGGCTGGTCTTTTTTATAATAATTTAGTTTCATCGGGCGAATCATCGATCCTGAAACTATTTGAACAGGATAATCCCATGAGTATCACGAGATTTAAACTCTTTTTTTCCACATTTCATATAAAATGTTGTACTCGTACAACCCCAAAATATTTATAATTTACTCTCTCCACCTACATTAACTTATACTCCACGCTTATGAAAAATTGTGATGTTACTCCCAGACATTTTTTGCTGACGTAAAAATCCGTCAAGAGCTAAGCAAACTCAGTGACGTGACGTCAATTTAAAACATCCTGTGCAGTCAGCGAAATTTATCGTACAAGAGATTATATTTATGAATTATGCATGATATTCGACTATCTTTGTGTATTATTATTGTTGATAAAAAATAATACTATTATTTTAAATTAAATAAACCATCTAAAATGGCATAACTGTTTGACTTGACTTAATATTTGAGCTAAGTGGCCGATTGATTATGCAAATATGTAATATATAATATGTAATGTAAACTTATTGTATTTTTTGTTATTTATGGCATTCTTGTTAGACTTATTGTTTGTGTCCCTAATTATGAAGACTTAATTATATTAAAAAAAAAAAACAAGTTTTCTTAAATATATCGCATGAGTTTATTCAAATAAAGGTTTACTAATAAAATATAATACATAAATGTAGTAAAAATCTTTGTTTCTACACTACACGTATGTATTATATTATTCGTTTTGT
>DWLI01004025.1:0-11234 GCA_018249915.1 Cecropterus dorantes dorantes
TATAAGAGAGAATGTTGTGATTTTCATGACGGTTTTGCATTTTTACAAGCTGCTATTTGATACAGTTTGCATTTGCAATTTCCATCAGTGTACAAATTTATTGATATTAATACGTATATGTCCAATAATATACTAATACTATATATATAAATATTTATAGAGAGAGATATATAAGGATTGTATAACCATTTTGTACGATATAATAATGTTATTGGTAAATAAATAAATATATGTCTTTACAGTATAGAGTTAGAAAGTGTGTCACTATTATTTATTTTCTTTAAATTGTTTATTATAATTTTACAGAATTTTTCGAATGAAGTGATTGATGCTTCTTGCTTAATGAGTTCCAGAATCGAGAAGGGTGATATGTGTAAATGTGTGCAAAGAGCCTCGTGTTCCTGTCTCCATTTTTCAAAGATGACGCAAGTTCGAAGAAGATGATCAACTGTTTGAGATGAAGAACCGTCGCATGGGCATGTGTTATCAGGAAGAATTTTGAAGCGATTTAAGTATGATTTGTGGTAACCGTGTCCTGTTAAGATTTGGGTGAGTTGGAATGAGATGCTGATCTTTTTGTGAAGCTCGCGGATGTCCGATAATTTAGGCAGCAGCAATCTGGTGTGTTGGCCCTGTTCAGAGCTTTCATACCTCCTTTGCCAGACCTCTAAGCTCTCCGCGCGAACCCTTTGCTTCACATATGATATTGGGAAATGTAGATAATCAGGTATTTTATGCAGCCGAGCGGCGCTGTTAGCAGCAGAATCCGCTGCCTCATTGCCTACATTTCCCACATGGGCCTTAACCCAAGAAAATTCTATTTTGTGTGTGTTTTGATGTAAATGTATGATTTTGTGTATTTTTGTTACTATAGGGTGTGTATTACTGCGGTTTTGAATGGCTAGTATGGATGATTGTGAATCTGTGTATATGTGTGTGTTGTAATGGTTATTTTCAGTGGCCCATCGACAGGCTCTCCAGATTGCATATAGCTCAGCCTGGAAGACGCTACAGCTGCTGTGTAATTTAAATTTCTTTGTGGCTCTAATATCTGTGCTGTTGGGAGAGTAACACACGAACGCAGCACCGACTGCCCCGTTCTCCTGCTTACTACCATCGGTGTAGATGCTGCATGATGGTAATTCGTTGGTACTCTCCACGCTCTGCTCGTTGCAGGCGACAGTATTTATGGAAACTCTATTTGCGGGATGTAGAAGTTCTGCAACTGGAGTGGGTTTCTCAAATTGGACATCTTCCGAGACATATGTGGTTTTGCCAGTAAGTCTTGTTTGTTCTATGGTGTGTACTTCGTGTATTGCGAGATCTAAAGGTTTAAATTGTGCCAGTGCAAGAGCAGCCGTGGTGGAAACGGTACGGAACCCCCTAATAGCTTTGATGGCAAATCCTCTTTGCACACTAAGTAAAGATTTTTTAATACATCTTTTGTTAACCACATGTCCCCAAATGCCGGCGGCGTAAGTGACAATTGGTTGGATTACACGCTCGTATATCATTCGTACGTTCTCGGGATGAGCGCCCCAAGTTGGTCGAGTATAAATGCATAGTTTGTTGAAAATTCGCATCGCTTTCCCGAGAACGTATCGAACATGGCGGCCAAACAGAAGTTTCTCATCCAGGATCACCCCGAGGAGTTTAATTTCACTACTGAAATTTAACATTTGACCATTCATTGTCACTCTAGCAGCCTTAGCTTGGGGAGTAAAGGCTATCATTTGGGTCTTTCCGGGTCCGAACTCCAGCTTCACACTCCGGCCCCACTGCACTATCGTTTGTAAGGCAGAGTCGGCGATGTTCTGCAAACGCTCCACCTTATCTGCAGATACTACGAGCAACACATCGTCGGCATAAGCCTGGATGTGGCACCCAACTGGAAGCGGCGTATTTAGTAATTCGTCCAAGATAGTGTTCCATAGGACAGGACCGCATACGGATCCCTGGATACATCCTTTCGTCATTGAGCGGGTGGCCCGCGCCCCAGCGTGATCGAGTATCACAGCTCGGTCGCGCACGTAACTGGAGATGAGGCCATAGATGTTTTTAGGGCACCCAATACGCCTAAGTTGGTGAAATAGCGCTGGCCACCACGCGTTATCGAATGCCGCTCGAATATCCAGGGATATTGCTAGTACCTGTTGGCGGTTGGATTTTGCCCGTCGGATTGCTTCCACAGCGCTATTGATGGCGTCCACAGTGCTAGACTGCTCCTTAAATCCAAATTGAGATGCATTAGACTTTCCCCCGACATAAGCCCGATGCATTAATCTCTTTGTGAACAATTTTTCCAAAAGCTTCCCAAACACAGGTAGCAGGCCTATAGGTCGGAAAGCGCCAAGTGTTGTGTAGTCGGATTTGCCGGGTTTTGGGATCACCTTGACATAAGCGATTTTCCATTGACGAGGAAAGTAGCGTATTTCAAGGCACCTGTTCATGATGTCTGTCACCAGTCTGGGGTAAGCTGCCGCAAATCGGTAACAGACATCCGAAGTGAGGTTGTCGAGCCCCGGTGCCTTCTTTGGGTTCATATATTTAAGGTGTTCTAATACTTCCTCTTCGCTGAAAAGAAGGTCATCGTCGGTGTCAGGCGTCTCTTCGGAAAGTGCTCTCAGTTGTTGATGTCGAGGGTCAGAATCAGGAGTGTCCTCAGGAAAGAAGTGTTGTAGCAAGGCCTCCGCAGTTTCAGCTGCGTCGGCCGTGTACTTGCTTCCCACTTGCAAAGTGGCAGGTGGTCGCCTAGGCGCGGCTTCCTTCAAAAGTCGATTTGTGAGTGACCAAACGTTTTCTTTAGTTTGTAACTCGCAAAATCCGCGAAAACTCCTAGTTGATTCAGCACGCAGAGCATCCGCGTACTGGGACTTTATCGTACTTTGTTCTTCAATGAGTTCGGTCAGGGGAAGTCTCCGTTTCTTAGCTTTGTGCAGTCGGCGGTGAACGTCCACCACCCGCCTTTTGAGAGCTTCAAGGTGATCATTCCACCAGGGTGGTTTGTAATGGTAGCCGGAGCCACTCCTGACAGGCATGGATGCATCAGATACTGGTTTGACACGCAGTGGGTCCCGGGTTCGATCCTTGGCCAAACAGACATCTGAATGATGAATTTAGATTTCTGTCCTGGGTCTAGGTGTTTTTGAATTTGTCTTTGTGTGTCGATAGAACCCACGAAACATGAGAAAATCGTAGTGGGGCTATGAGTCTACAAAGCGTTTATCTGATGTTTATTTAATCATATAAAACAACATATTACATACTTTACGAAAACTGATACAAAACTAACCTTCATAAATACGAATGAAACTAAATAATGAATTTACCTTAGAAAATAATTTTCAATGTCCCTAATAATTAAGCGTCTATATATTTAACGAAAAGATATAACAAACTTTTTATACTTCAACTAGGTATTTTCTTTATTACAAGCGGCGCGTATCTACGTGTTATCACTGGAGGTTATCCTGTGTCATCGTATTTATTCTTATGGAGCTATGAATGAAATGTTATTTATGAATGTATTTTTCTTTTACTAACCTAATGACTTATATTTGTTCAAAAATATTAAATATATAAAAAACCTTAGTAATTAAGCTCTTTCTTCGAAAGGATTGTGTAGGGATTCCCAGTGTTTGATATAAACCTCTTTGGCACCCGATTACCGAACAACCCGCAAAGTTTTCGTGACATAAATTATTACCTATGACAAAATTTCGTTTTTCATTTTGAATATTTCGAAAATACTTTTTAATTAGGGTATAGTTTGAATTGAAATAAGCTTGACAATGATTTTGAAGAGATAAATTGTAAAGAAAATATGACGAAGTAGAATAAAATCTCAACGGTAAATTTTCCTTGGTACAGAAGTATCAAGATAAATGTACATAAAACGGCGATAGAGAAGTCTAAAAGAATTTTTCACGAGATACAGGCCGGGAGCACGGCGAAACGCCGAGGGCATTTCTAACTAGGGTTGCCACACGATACATTATTGGTAATATATAAGGTATTTGACAAATTGGTTCAGTCGAAATTCGTTTAAAATTGTTTGTGTATATAACCGATTGGAGGCATTTTTTTGCGACAGGTAGTTGGTGTACATGTCTATACAAAGTTCATGGAATACTCCATAAACTTTGTATAGACATCAATACCAATAAATAGTTTTAGGTGTTAGCAATACTAATGTATTTTAAAATTTAATTGTTACAAACGAAGTGAAATTCACTTGTCCGAAAAAAATAATTTTAACTTTATTCAACTAAGTGCATAATTATAGTTTGTTAAATATTATACGTACTTACATTTAAAATAAAACGAGATAATCAGATATCCTTTCCATAATTATAGATTGTATGTACGTAATAAAGTGTCGCAAACATTTAAAAACTTGTTGGTAAAATATTATATATCTCCTAAGTAATTGGTGGCAGCCCTATATAAAACATCCGCGCAATTCAAAGTTTCATCAAAGAACCTTCCCAACTCGACATGACCGCACATAGTTATAAACAGAACGTAATAACTCTCAACATCAATTTGGCCGTCTCGTTAAAATTACACAACATCTAACAGAGTCGTTGGACCGACAAATTCCATGACAAATAACGTATACAAACTTCTTTTCCGTGGCGTGTATGCTTTAAGCCTAACGACGCCATAAAATCGGATTAAGTCGAAAAATAAACACAATCCTGCGCGAACACGTGAGTTTTCTCCATGGCGTCACAAGGTCAACGGACGCTTTCATGCTTCGCACGATCACAATTCACCCATTTACCGAAACGAACCGATCCGTGTCACCGTTTACGATAGCGACGTTCTCACCTGACAACTCCTGTGGCTCCCTCGGAACAATCCAATCACAACACTGTTCACTAGATGCACAGTAACCGCAACGACACAATACAAACGTCTCGTCGTCCCACAACAAAGGGGACTATCGTCCGGCGCGGTGCAATAGGCACGGCGGGGTCCGGTCGCGAGGCGAGTTTATCTGTCGGTGACAGCGAACGAGCGCCGGCCGCCTCGAATAACAATAATGAGTCGGCTAATTATTATTATTGCCGGTCGCGCGGTCGCACCGGCTCGTACGTAGGTAGGTGGCGTAATCGCTGAATTCCATATAATCGCGCGCACACACTCTCGCGCGTCCCCTGCGCGCCACGTGCGATGACGTCGGCGACCCGACGACTAGGCGCAGGCGAGCCGGCCGGCGGTCGCGGAGCCGGTGCGATACGGCGTCGACGAACACTGGCACATATCGATCTCGTGATGAATTCGACACGGCGAGCGGTGAATGCACCGCCGGTGGCGGTCTCCTTTCACGTCGGCGAAAACGCAATTTACGAGCGGCGTGCGGCGCGGCTCGGCCGGCAATGGTCGTGCGAAACGTGTCGACGACGCTCGCCGAGCAGAATTCGCCGGCGTCGTTTGTTGTGCGCGCGAGTAGTATGGAGCGCGGGCGCAGCGCCACGCGGACGCGGCGAATGTTCTCGAACACGGCGAGATAACACGTGTATTTATTAACGGCGGGAATTGCGCAACAATAATACGCCGATAAGTGTATTTATTCAACCTCGTTGCGCTCGAATCGTAGTATTAAGGGAAAGGTGACACGAGGTCGAACGCCGATAGAACTGTACAATTTCACGGGCGCATAATCTAATTAGGTGCACTAGAGCATTCCTAATCTAGCAATCGAAGTACGCGTTAGCTTAATTACACGTATAGCGACTTTTTATTTTGGCCTTGTATAGAAACAATCTGATGTTAATACACCCGATTCGATGAGTCACGACGTAAAGCCTTACATACATATCTCTAGTCATAGACTAACGCTAACTAGGCTATTAAACTAAATAATAAAGTAAGTCGACATACTCATAACGTTTGCTTTTCTATTGAAGTAATTCGTCTTGTATTGTTTGATCTATTGGAGTTAGGGCTGCCAACGTTCGTTGTTAAAAAAAAACATCGAAATTCTCGGACAAACTAGAGTAAACTCAATGGAACACTGAATGACAACATTCCTTATTAAGTAATTATTGTTGGATTATACAATAACAGTGACATCAATAATATTTTTTTACCATACAAATGAATCCATAACTCATTATGAGTGCCCTTAGTACTTAAACGTAAGCGTGCTATGCGCGAAAACGTAAGCAATGATTGTTTTGAAACGCAATAAACTCGTAAGTCCACAGTAGGCTCAACGAGCGCAAAATTTCAAACGAAAAAGCAACAACGGCGATCTCGCGCTCACCTCGGCCGCCAATTAAGCGTAACGCACACAAAACCGGAGAAACGCTCTTCGCATTTCCCCCGCGTCTATAGCGCCCGGAAATCGAGTGAGCCGGTCCAAAAATGACAAAGCGTCTAGCCGTATAAAGCGGAGCATGGCACAAAAACGTCCACGTCGACCGAACGCGACCGCACCGACAAAAAGTGAATAATGGACGTCCGAACAGTCGACGCGCAATCACGCTATTTCGAGATACATTTTCCTCCTAGCAATAATCCATCGGTACATATAATGAGAATGAAAGTTCCATGTGTCTGTACAACGCATGTTTGCAAACGATTATTTGGAGGACTAAGAATATGCAAAAAGTGCATTTGCAAAGACTCTATTTGAAATCGCACCAAACTAAATGACTGAATGAGTTTGAGGTGGCGAACGCGCATGCAGACCACCTAATGATAAGTGGTCGGTAGCGCCCATGGATATCTGTAAAAAACATAATTCAAAGCAATGGTTTTAACTGAAGTCTACTCACGGATGCGTTGCAACTCCCCAGACCTAAGGTGGTCGCCTCATATGAAAATGAGCCGGCAACCGTACCCTTCACAGCAAAAACCGCTTAACACTAGAAATACGTGTGGCGGTAGTACTTCCTCGGTCTAGTAAATACGTTCTACCACATAGAATAAGGTTGTAAAACTGTGAATAAGGGTATATACATTGAGTCTATATCCCATTGAAATGTATGTATGTACTCTATCAAAAGTTACGAAAATTTAAAGTTAAATCATCTTTTTCTAAACGCGTGTAAAACCGCCGGACAAGGCTAGTTCTAACTAATAATAACGGAGGCTAGGCGTCCTGTTCAAACAGTACACGTAGATAACAATTGTTCAGCAGAAGCGACGCGCAAAATAAACAAGTGATCGTCGCGTCGATAGAAACAGCTTTGTTATATCAGCGTGTATGATAGGGTTGTCAACTTCGTCTTAGCATATATAAGTATATGTATGTCAATGTGTTTGTCCACGCCAATCTAACAAAACGATGGACCGATTGCAGTGAAATCTTGTGAATGACTAAAGTTCGTTCTAACTTCGCCATTTAGTTTTGCAATCGACAAGTGGTACTAGTATCATGGTTTTTTCTCTTATAATTCTCTTAGAATTGTATTGCATTTCAATTCAACGTATTATACTGTTCAAATATGAATCATTCATCAATTAGCGCGGCGTACGATTTTCCTATAAAACAGGCTAATTTCAAAATTACAGCTTTTTCTTATTTAAATTATTTACCAATATACTTTCGACTTTCTTCTACTTCCTACAAGAACACATATTGAAACGAAGTTTCTTATTTTTCAGGATAGATATCCTATTTTCTCTAGCATTCTAAGTATACTGTAATATATCGAAAAAATACCTTCATACTTCTTCAAGTTACGTCAAAAACTATATATTTTTCAAGGACTTGCCCTATATTGTCTGTAGCTTTTAAAAAAATACTATAACCACCCCCAATAAACGTCGACAACCCTAGGGTACGAAAAAAAAGGAACGCGTGGAGCGCTTCAGCGCGCAAGGTGAACGACTCTATATAATCGTAGGCACGCCGGCCCGATACGCGATACAGTAAAATGTGGGATTTGAAAGGCGAAGTGTTATGCTAATTAGAGACGCGTTTGCCGTAACAACCGTAACGATATTGTGTTTCCAATTTCCAATCGTTATATACTCGTACAGAATACATAATTGCTATATGAACACTTTAAACAGTCTTAGACGGCGATATTTAATGATTTTTAACGACCAAAAGTCAATTGAACAGTCGTGAGCGTATTACTGTTCATTACGTGGTTTAGGGATCTGGGTCCTCACCCTGTTAGCATATGAGGGAAAAGAGAAAAATCTTCACATAAGAGGACTGTTTATTTTTCCCCCCTCCCCTCCCCTCCTTACTACAAAGTAGGAATAAAATCCGTCACTAGCCCACATTTTTTCCCACCGGTATTGTGATACACACCCCATTAAGAAGCTGCTCCTTAGCTATACCCACACTACAACGCTCACGACAGTATGACTGCTGAGCAATAGTTTCCCCTAAGAGTAGAAGTTATAATTAGCTATAATTCACCACTCCGGATTGGAAGGCTTAACACACACCTTTGATTTCCATTTCAAGGGACTTTTAGGCATGTATGCGGGTAGCCTTAAAACGTGTTCCAACACCATTTAAGCGAACAACAGAATTTTTACTAAGAGCGATAGCCCAAAAATAAATCGGTAGTGCTTAGACGTCACTATGTGTTATTTAACTAGAGCATTTCCAAAGTAATGAGTGTAAGAAACAAATTATCACATACCGTCGAGGAAAACGTTAAGAAACGTACACGCCTGAGTTTATACGACCACGTTCTAAAATTGTGAAACGAAATGATTCATTGCATCATTATGTTAATCACAATTACTTCATTTATAACCTTGGAAATTATCGGAATATTTTAATAGGACGAAGTACATATTTTGTTGATTTTTTTTTTTTTTTAAATATAGATGTAGAAAACGTACCACACAGTCCATTTGATAAGTGACCACTGCCGCCTATGGGTCATATGTAATCAAACCAACATACCATACAAGTCTCATTTGAGGTTGGTCATAAACGCATTGCTACCCCTGAGAACTAATTAACTTGGCATGCTTCGAAAAAGTCGGCATCTATTAATTACCACGAACACAATACAAAATTTATAAAAATGAGGGTGTAGCGATATTTTATTAGCACAAAACACATTTTGATGTGCTGTGAGGAAATTGGCGATAGAGATTTAAATAGTAGGTACCTACTTATCACTACAATGTGTAACGTGTACTGCGACACCGGTATCCACTAAAATTGGCTGTAGCAATTTTTTATTCTCTTATGGGCACAAATGAAATCGAAGGCAGTGAAATCCAAAAGAAGAAACTTAAAAAATATGACTAATAAATTTATTATTTTTACCAAAATTATTTTACGGCCAAATATGTTTCAATAAATGTATGAAAAAAATGCTGAAATGATTGAGAAAGTGATTACAATTTTTTTATCAAACGGTAGCTAGACAAAACTTTTTGGGTATATAATAGCATCCTTGTTTTTTACTCTTATAGTTCTTACAGATATGTATATAAGGCTCTTTAGTGTCTTATCTGGCTTTTACAAAGACATGTGCACAAATATCAAGACCCAGAACGTAAATAGCACGTCACGTCGATGACGTTAGGCTCATGCATAGATGTCTATAATAGGTAATTAGAGTCCAGCAAAGAGACATTGTCGACTAGACATTAAAGACGAAAGTCATCGTACTTGCGTCACGAATCCACATAACGGAACGCCGACATGTACCAACATAGCCACATACGAGTGCGCACCGAATCGCAGCCAGTGAAATTATCTTCATTTGGATAATTGGACGCCAGTTATTTCCAACTTAATTGCAAGATGATTTATTTGACTTCATAATTGCATCGGCGTACAAATGTACGATTGAGATATTATACGGCAATGATTGTTCGTACAAAAGATTCTTTAAAAATTTGGACGGCTTTCAACTTTCCACGAAACAATAGAGTTGAATTTCATAATGCGGTAATTTTAATTAATTATTGTGATATCAATGCGTAATTATGCTCAATCAAGGAGCTTTTGGAACTCAGTTTTCAATGTGAAGTTACATATTAATTAATGACTGTATATAATGTTACAAATAATTTTAACGATATGAATTGTGTAAATGATTATTCGTTCGTATGATGATTTTCGTTCTACTCGTCATTGTAGTATCTGATAAATTGAACACACATAAATCAATTAAAATAATCTGTTTACAATATTATTTATTAATGGATTAATTTATGATTATTGAGTACTAACAATATTGTCAAAAAGTCAAATTTGAGTTTAGAATATGCTAAAAATAAACAAACGATAGTCTTCGACCAATCAATCTTTTCTAACAATTCTATTATTACAAAACATGTCTCTCTATTATTTTACAAAACATAGGTATGTGAAAATTATTTAGGCAATTTGATTGAAATATAATATTAAACAGTTATTGATCGTTTGAATACAGTATAATATATGGGAAAATACCAAAGATTAAGGAAAATAGACCAAATATAAACTATAAAACATGACATTAATTACATTAATCAACAACCATTAATTGTGGCATTAACAAAATAACTTGTTAAATACACATTATTTATAAACAGTACATAAATAACCCATATTATTAGCATCGAAACAAAATTGCCATTATTATGAAGTTTTAGTAACAGGTACTAAAATCAACTCACTCAAATTGTTTCCGTAAGTCCGAACTTTTCATAAAATTAAAGTTAACAATACCTGTAATCTACTAAAAACTAAAATTTAAGACACATTGCTATCCATAAAGACAAAGTTTCACATATCATGTCTTATTACAACTCTTAAACCAGAACACAACAGCAGCAGACATTGTTTACGGCAGAAATAGAAATTCAGGTAATATACCTCGAAGAACCTACCTATGAGTTAGTGCACTAAACATGAAAATTTACATACACATGCGAATTCACGTTGTACAAAATTGCAAACCAATTATTATCCAAGTCACGTGCGACAAAAGCTATAAAACGAGGGTAAAACAGCTCTCCCATCCCGATGCACCTGTTCACATCCACTGCAGTGATGCGAGGGGTGGCGGGGTTGGTTGATACTAGTGATGTGCTGGAGATTCGTATCCGCGGATATCTGCGGCATGAGCAAGTTCCGTATCCGTTACTTTTTAGGCGCATCTCAAACGGATCTTTTCTACCTATTTTTACATTTTCTTTCTACATAGGGGATAAGGTAGCAATAAATTAGTAATAAATTTCATATTGTTTATTAATATCTCATTATATTTATCTTCATTACATTTAGCTCATTGCAAAAATTTAATATG
>DWLI01004026.1:0-11233 GCA_018249915.1 Cecropterus dorantes dorantes
CCATAAAAAAACTAACATAGCATGTTATATAGCCTATAGCCTTCCTCAATAAATTTACTGTTCAACACAAGCAGATTTTTTCAATTTGAACCAGTAGTTCGTGAGATTAGGCTGTTCAACCAAACAAACTCTACTGCTTTATAATATTAATATAGATATAGATTTTCACATAATATATTTCTGATGGACTAAAACCTGATATAGTTCAACCCTCATTAAGGCTAATACATATTTACGCAGCAACCAAATACAAATATCTGTTAGAAAAAAATATGCTTAAAAATATGTACATCAGTTAGTCTTTTTAGTCATAAATGTTGATAAGAAATTCTGTAAGAGGTAATTAATGGTACATCTAATACCTATTAAGAGTAAAACGTGAAAAACATAAAATAGTATTTTTATTTTATTACATTGTACTAAAGTACAAATGTTCTTATCATATGTTTCTGTTATCCGTTATTCATGCAGGTTATAAACTCGTACCTTTAGTATCAACTCTTTAAATATACTTTGAAATGTTTAAGTGTGGTACCTTCATTTATCTATTACTGCACTACAGCTGGACAAAGTTGACCCAAACATATTACTTAGAATGAGATATTCAGTAGATATTTCATAGAGATTTGTTTGCATTATTTTCCTGTGCAGTTAGCAAAATCAGAGGTACTGGTCTGTCTGATTCTTTTAACAGAACCCTTGTATGCAACACCATAATTCCTAAATATTACTGTTGTAGGCAGTTACTGTTTCAAATAATTGTCATGTCATTATAACTTACAAATTTTGCATCTTGCTCATCCTCATACTAGGGAATGCATTCATCAATGCAGTACATGGGATTTTTTCACTCACTTGGAATTCCTTGTAACTAATTAAATTATATATGATGAGTATTGTTTGTGATGTCATAGAACTCACTGTTAACCTCTATGTAATATTGTAGTGAAATTACGCATAAAATCGTAATACATGAATTTACCAATTACAGTGAGAAATTTTAAACAAGAGATGTAATTAAGCTCGTGATAATTTATTGCCCCTCCTAATTAAATAAAAATAATAATATTAAGTGCAGGAAAAAACTCAATAAAAATTTCGTCAAAATGTCGTTCCTCTTTCTCTACAACATAAATAAAACATTATTTTTATAAGTGTTTTAAAGGTTTAACAATAAAATGTTTTCATTTAAGAAATCACAACTATTTTTTTTGTTTCAGATTTGTGGACTTACTTGCCATTCTTATACTCCTGCGTATCTTTCGTTGGCGTTCTGATGTTACTTGGTAAGTGATTTGTTTGAATTCTATCGTCCTTATATTTTAATTTATGACTGATCAATAAAAAATGATTGTTGATTCATCTTTTATTGTCTTTCTTTTCACGATACTCATCATCTATGACTTTATGTTGAGGGCTAAAATACCGTTCGTATAGGCCACGATTCGGCGTCGCGTCGTGGCACGTCGCGATGTCGTGTAAAGTTACGATGTTGCGTCGTGAAAATCTTGTGTGAACATAACAATGTGGTGAAAACTGATAATGCAATCTTGCATTTTTTGGTGATATCTATCATCATCTTCAATAAATGCTTAGTTCGTATTGATTATATGTTTTAGTTGTAGTACCGTGCGTAATTGTTCAAAAGCAGCTCATAAAAATGTCAGTAGTAAAAATTGTATAAAAACGATTTTATATTAAGATTATCACAATACTACACAATTTTTAGCTTAATCAACAAAGTGTCGATATATTTCAAATAAAATTTATCGTTTTGTCCTTTATGTGCGTATAATTTAGCCTTTGTGACGATATCTATTGCATTTATGTAATATGAATCTATCAATCAATGCTATTACATAAAAGTTTTGGCTGTCGATAAAACTTACAATAGACGGCAAAGAATAATAATATTCTCGAATGAAATGACGAAAGTTACGATTCAATAAAATTGTACACATAATGTAAAAGTAACAGGTGTTCTATGCGATATTTATGGTTATGAATATAAAAGTCGGTGTTATGTTATTTTCAACTGGCGATTTACCGCGTCAGTGCTCGTACCAAGCGATCGTAATAATCATGATTTTAGTCGTCCAATCGGAACAAGCTAATGAAAAAGTCAAATCACGGTCTAAAAATACCACTACGGTTAAAATTGGTATGCTTTCAATTCCACCCGCGTGTCTATATTTGCATCTTTTAAGTTACGTCTAGTTTATAAAATTATCAATCCGGGGGTAAATTTTACAGTAATTAATACTGGTACGGTATAATTAAGTGTAGTAGTAAGGTGCCAGTGCAAATAGGAAAATTAACATAAAACTGTGTAAAGGAAGAAATTCCATGAAAGTGAACGTGTTTAACTGTTAGTCCTGAATAGCACTAGTTCATCTCTTCCCATGGAGTACTAGGAGGCAATATTAGGTCTAGAATAGACGTAGAATAGACATTCTAATATGGTTACTTTTTGAGGGGAAACCTAACTGTTCGGATGCTGTGACGGAAGCATCATCTAAGTAAAGAAAAACAACTTCCTTGAAATAAGTACCTTAAACGTCTACATCCAAGTTTACATACTTTTACGTTTTACGTTAAATTATGTATAAATATACATATAAATGTACGAGAATGTACGAGAATTACTCGACCAAGCTAACTAGACGAACGTAAGGAATGTGGTTTCCCTTCCCGATCCCGACTCCTCCGCCCGAGTCCCCTCGCGAGCTTGCGTGTGACGTGTGACATTCGTCTAGTTAGCTTGGTCGATATGGGTTTAATTTTATGAAAATTCACAATAAACAAGATTATCCCTAACTCATCTTAAGCTATTTAATATACGAAAGTATGTATTAAATTTAGGTGTTTGCCTTGACCATTAATGATATTGTAATCTATGTGCTTATCGAGCAGGTAATCCTCAGCTCGTGACGTTAGTATATTTTATTCTTAAGTGCCGTCGCCAATATGCTTGTTACCGGATTTCCCGATATGTCCGAAAATCCAGTTTATTTTCCAGTTTAATTATATACTTCATCATCAACCCATTATCGTCCCACAGCCGCCATAGTCCACCGCGCTGGCCAAGTGCGAATTGGTAGACTATTATATTATACTTACTATGACTATTATATATACTTGAGTGGGCCAAAATGTATTCTTCTTAATAAAGAAATAAACAAAAAAGTTGTAAGGGAGTCTAACCTGACATTTAAGTATTTTTCTTTAGGAGTGGCAACGTGTCCGATTTCAGGTAGAAATCCAATGATCAAATCCTGTCGGGTATTAACTATTGATGTCCATGAAGGACAGTGGTCACTTACCATCACACTGAATGTGTGCTATATAAAAAAATAAGAACGGTTCACGCATTTATATTAAATTCCTTACCCTTGACTCTTAGACATGAACCATTGACGAATATAACGACTTATCAACGAACTAACAACGAATAACACGAACGGTAAACATATCATTTCTCAAAATGAAAACGTGTTTTACACGTGAATATGTATTTTATAAATAGTTAAAGTTATCATTGTCCTAATTTAAAATCAAATAAAGATATTGCTCAATATTATGTTGCCTCGAACACAATTGAGTAATCTTTATCACACAGGATTAATATAATCACATAATTTATTGTTATCAGTACATATTAAGTACTTTGAAATGTCTTTGCAGTATATTATGGGCGATAAATAAAAGTCTCAAAGTCAATATAAATAACATACTAATTCACTTTATTTAAAAATAAGACTCAATCCTTCAATGTTTAAAACAAAATTAAAATTAATAAATTAAATTAAAATAAATTAATACGTTTATTATTTAAAATTAACAAAAATATAATTATGTAGGAATCTAAGAAAATATTCTACTCATAGAATAAATTGTTAAAATTTTACACGACGAATAACCTATGTCAATTTAATTAACTTTTAACAGACAATTAATGATTAATTAAATTGACATGTATATTATTTTTAAATTAATTATTTTAAACGAATAGTAAAATCAACACGGAACCCCATTTAAAGAATTGATTTTTTAAAAGTATTTTTATTGTTTGAAATTGTACTATGCAAATTTCTGTATGCCACTCGAGGTGTTATGAACGCGTTTGCATAATTTGTATTCTTTAAAAAAACCAACACTTTAAAATATATTGTTCTTTAAGACAAAGATACTAATATATTCGATGCCAACATTTAAAAGAATAGAGTGATAATGAGATGTGTATTCGAAAACCTAAATAAGATTAAAAAATCACCTGAGAATATTATCTAGGAATCATTCTGAAGAATTTTCATTGGTATTTTCTCCATAATCTTCCATATCTTTTTCCAAGAAATATTTGATCAAGTCGTCGTGTTGGGGAAACTTTTCGTATAATTCTCGCAAAGATTCCGCAAACTTATCTTCCTCCAGCAACTCCTTGTAAGCTTTAGCCGTGTAAAGACGAGCCTTGAAACTGTTTTCGTTCAATCGTAGTGCCCATTCGCAATCTTTGAAAACCTAGAAGGAACAAAGGATGACCTTTTTATTTTGTTGTATCGCAAACCAAACATTGTCGTAGCGTTTATAGTTGTTTTTTTTTAATGTTAGTGTAAAATCTTTAAATTAAATTATACTGGACTCGGAATGTATTTAAATGAATAAACATAGTGGTTTCAAATGCAAGAACAGCATCGATGTTAATAATAAATTGTAGGGTTCCTTAAAACTTTATGGAGGTTTTCCATTAGTTTAAAGACAAAGAAATATTTGATAGTCTGACTCTGAACGGAGCAGTCTAAAGGTCTGGACTTTGGACTATAGGTACTCCTGTTATTCACTTGCGCGGAAAGAAACTTTGGTCTATTGGTGATACTTGTAGCCATGTAACAGGTAACAGTTTATACCTTACACTTCTCATTAAAAGATCCGTTGCTTTATTTATACTACGTAACTCTTGCGTACTATAAGACAAATCATTGGTGACCCTAACGTTTGTGTATAAAATATAAACTACACAAACATACTAAATTTAGAAAATACGTGTACATCGAAATAGTATTGAAATTTTTCATATTCTTAGACATTGTGTATATTGTGCATACCCAAAGATAAGATTGACTTTATCACACTCGGTGTCATTAAAATATTTACGCGGGATGCATTTATCGTGTGTCAGCCCGAACGCTCAGTATGTAAACAATAGACTTTCTTCGCCTGCGCCGACCACTTGCATAAACAAGACTATTTTTAAAAACTAATTATTGTCATTTGTATTTTAAACATGTCACAGGAACGTGAGACTATAATTAGCAGTTTATAAATATATATTTTAGGTAGCTTTCCCCTGGGCCAAGTCAATTAATGAATGCTAACCATAAACAATTTATCTTAAGTCTTTAGACACCTATTTACGGTGCCAAAATTATGTTAGCGTTGAAATAATAATTATTGTCTATGCATTGTTTGATAATTTCTCCAGTGTCTATAGTACGAGTTATTTACGTCACCTCAAAACAATATTGTTTATTATTCCGCCCGTACTTACGCAAAGCACGAGTGCAGTGTCAAGTACAGTACAGTCCATTGTGGTTCCAATCCAAAGGAATCACTGCTACATCTATTTCAATCTTATTGAAGGGTGTGGTAAAGAGACATTTACACAAGGCATTCTAACTAGTCTCCATGGAAGGGATCGCACCTGTGGTGGACCTACAGTAGTACTCCAATTTCATCTAAAGTTGATTTGGTTTTTATCAGATGAAGTATCAAACGAGTATGCCGTCCACCTTGACACATGGACATCTGCAAGAAACTTCACATAGAACAAGTGTTCTATTTGAAGTCCATCGCATATCGTCGCTTATATAACAATACCGCGTAAGTGATATTTGGTAACTTTTCAGGAGAGACAAAAACTATACATATATTTTGTCTGAAGAATTTAATACAAAATATACGGCTTTTTGTCTCTCCTCAAAAGTTACCAAACATTACTTACGCGGTATTGTTATATAAGCGATGAAATGCGTTACCACACCCTGGGGCTATGATGGTCGTCTCATATATAAGTGAGCCGGCAACTTCACCCTTCCACCGATACGTAAGAACTGCTTCACGCTAGAAATAGATGTATGGCAATGGCAATGTATGGCCAAAAATGAAAACGTAAACGTGAAACGTGCGTTAAAATGTATGGAAGAAAATAAAAACAATGATTGTTTTGAGGAAACGTAATAAAATTCTGTTAAAGCATAATTGTATTTTGCTCGAAAGTCGTATTTTTATATATTTGGCTATTTCGGTAGACTCGCATGTTTTAGATACAATACAAGACATTGTTCTTTACAATTAAGACATTATGTTTACATTACACGTGTTGCTCACGATCGGAGCACATGTGCGTTTAAATTGATTTAATGCATTGCGTAGTCTCACGTAATTCGATGTAGGTAACATTTTATCGATTTATACTACTAGCGATTTATCGCTGCTTCTCTTGTTTGAACAAACTTATTTGGATACAGTTATGGTTGGATAGAGTAACTTTTGAATGGTGCTGAAGAAATATAAATGATAATGAAAATCCCATTAAAATCTGTTAAATGGTTTAGTAGCATATGCCGGAAGAATTATCCTTTATGTTATTCTGTAATTGAAGTTAAGCGATCACTCACGAGATTTTTATAATATACCAGGAAGTAAGAGTGGGGTTTGTGAGGTTAAATATTGTCGAAATAAGCCCGTTAACTCAGTTTCATAAGGTAACGAGCTTATTTCGGCAATACTAATAATTCAGGCACAGATATACAAAAACTGAAGGCAAAGTAGTCAAAAACTAATATACATTAAAATAATAAAGTAACGTTTGATTCTTCATCTAAAATGCCGCGAAATAATTTGAAACAGTTTCGATAAATCGAATATAGTATTGAAGGGCAGTACGCACTAACTAATTCAACACGTGAGTGGAATAACCTGACCACACTATTGGCATCAGCGTCGCGCAGTAGCGATTATCTAGCGAATTCACGCTCAATCAAGTGTATTGTTCCAATTAGTGCAAGATCAAGTTTACGATAAAATTGTGTTTAAAGAGTTACCACAGACCGTATCACTCGCGGTAATAAAATTGTTGGAATTGGTACTTTCGCTTCGCCCATCTCTAGTTCGTCGGGTTCGTTTCTAGCGGGTTTTAAAAGTAGGAGGATATTTTCGTGGCACTTTTTAATACATCGTTTTGTCGACTGTGGTCGTTTAGTTCATGGCCGTTGATCGCTAATTATTCAGCTATTAGAGCTCATGATAGCCATTCCGTTGGGTGTTTTTAATTTTAATGAGTGGGGTAGTGCTATCGTCAGGATCTATTTGACATACTCGGGAAAGGTGCCATGTAACGCACAATCGATGACAAATATTTGTATAAAGTAGTAAATTTAATTTAAGTGTAAGTCTATAATAAAAACAATACTTATTGTATTTGTGTATAAAAAATATATAATCACTATTATATATTTTTTGTGCGGTTTTGAAAAACCGTTAGACAATGAGTTCTTTGCCGAGCCATGAAAAATCTCATGACAGCTAGCCAAAATTTATTTAACAAGTATTTATTTGGTATGTTTAGGTGTCTTCCATACATGTCATATGTGAATTACTTGAAAATGTATTTATCTGATAGTGTCTGGGGAATACCTTACATGTACCTTATGTCCGATTTACGTTAAAGGTACTTGTCATTTAAACACTTAAAACTTAACCGTTATAACAAAATGACAACATTAATAACACATAGTCACATTTATGGATTATGGATGTAAGTTATCACTGTGCATATTCATTTCTACTACGGTGTACCTATTTTGCTGCAACCTCATCATTATTTTACCGTTGGACAAAGTGTTACTTGTCGGGTTAACTGTATTTTGTAATACATTTTGGCATATCGCTTGGTTATTTGTTATTGACCAAACCTGTTCTTGGTTATTCACCTATTTACTACCTTTAGCCTGTTTCTTGTAAACATATACGTTTTAAAGTTGTTGGACGTACTTGGCTCTTATTAATAATGCTTTAATTATAAATTATCATGATATTAAAAAAAGTAAAAGTAAACGTGGGCTATATTTAATCTGTGTAAACTTATACCTTTTAAGGGCTTGACTAAAATAAACATTTTTGGTTTTGGAACGAACTAGAAAGGAAAGGATAAAGTTTTGGTTATAAACGCGAACGGATTTTTTTATTTCGTTATTTAACTCGTAAAGCAGTAGAGTTTGTTTGATTAAACGGGCTGATCTCAGGAACTACTGGCTCGAATTGAAAAAATCTTTTTGTGTTGAATAGTAAATTTATCGAGGAAGGCTATAGGCTATATAACATTACGCTATATTTGTTTGTTTGTTTTTTTCTTATGTTATAGCGGGTGAAACCGCGGAGCAAAGCTAGTATTGTATAAAATAGTAAGATGTCGGAAGCGAAGGAGTAGGTTGACGCCACGCGGGGACACTGACATCGGCTAATTTTAGTGTTATGTTAGATAACGAACAGAACGAGGTAACAGCATTATGTCATTTGTAATGAGTGAATACTTGACATGAATACTAAACTCTTGAAATTTTTGAAGTGAAACTTCTTTAGAATCCACACCGAATGATGAAACTCGTTAAATAAAAATAAGTTAGAAAAGCAGTTGTCGGCGCTGTAACTAGATGGCGCTGTTCCCCCTTTCCGAATCACGCTAATGATTTTACTTCGTAGCTTGTATAAGATCTCAAGGTTGGTATATGCGAATATGGGTTGCAGTGATTACTTAATAGTTTTTAACGTTACATTTCTGCCGTGTGTGAATTGCACACACTCATTTTTTATTGTATTTCCATACTTTTAAGATATTTTTATATTTATCTATTTTTCTTTACCTACCTTTTCTTATTTAATCTTTACCTTGTTTATTATATTATATTTTATTTATTTAAATAATTATACTTAATTAACTCAACGTTAAATATACAAAAATTATATAAATTTAAAATCATTACAGTTGTTTTTATTCTTAGTAATTACGGCTTTACCTAGAACTCTATATCTACTCTTTATAGAAACTTTTTGTACCGCATCAATTACCTTTCGATAATTGCCCAGCTTGATGTTAGTAAGAGCTCTGTCACAGTAGAGCATTGCGTTGTCTTTGACCTGGTCGATGGCGCGGTTGTAACACGAAAGGGCTTTTTCATACTCTCCTCGTCTAAATGCTTTGATGGCTTGATTCTTCAGAGTATCAGCCTTCTCGCGCCGTACCTTACGGTCCTGTGCCCTTTGTTCGGCGTCCCTTTCCACCTCCGCCATCCAGGCGTCTTTGTCAACTTCGCCCTGAAATTGTACGTTTATGGAATACCTATTTATTTATTTATTTATTTATTGTTTTTTTAACGGTTATAATTTTTAAAAAAAACAAACCACAAAAGAGAATAATTGTTGATTTTTTTTGTGATTTGTAGCCCCTTTTTACTTATATTATAAATGCGACGTTTGTGAGGATGTATATGTTTCCGTTACTTGTTCACGCAAATACTTCTGGCAGGATATTGTTGAAATTTACCATACAGATGTCTTGGATTATAACATATGGGATAATAATTCCCGTAGTATATTAACAAAGCGGGCGAAGTCGCGGGAATTACATACTATTACTATAATTACAATAAATGTAATTCATACTCTATTAATATCGCTATTCATAACAATGTTCAATTTCGCAATGCAAAGTGATTATAAACCAGTCAAATATTTGCGAAACATTCTATCAATGTATAGGCACTAATGCCGTGCACGCTAATGCAGTCAAGAGATATGCAAACATTTATTATTGGAAACGATAGTAAAACTTATTCCATATATTTGTATATAATGATAAATTGACTAACTGAGTGTTTGCTTGTCTATTATTAGTCAGTACCCGGGTATAATTTAAAAATACTAATCGAAATTTATGATGATATAATTTCTAACAACTTTGATTTGATGCACGAATATGTTAATTAATAGAAAGAAGTAAAAATTTGCGATGTTTAGAATACATCAGACAAGAAACATAATAAATCATGTCTGGATGATTTACGTAGTCTAGATTTTTATAGCACATCACTGTTACCTTGAACACTTATACTCTGTAACTCATATACTCATACAATTGTACATACAAATATTTATAGCATACGCGGGCCAAATCGCTTTCACTGTCAAGATAATAGAATTTGAGATTCAAATCGCACTTGTGTATAGAACAATTAGAGACTACGACCTAAATAATCTAATAGTGGTGGTGCATACGTCTGACGTTTATTGTATTATCTTGGCATCCGAATAAAACCACTGCCTACGTCTGTATCATAATGTACTCAGTTATATTTGTTGCGTATTCGTGTTCGGAAGCGATTGCTGTGCAAATATACTACACTGCTGATAACCCACTTTACACTCGCTCAGTGTTTGTTTATTTTCGTTATATTCAAAACAACCAGAAATAACGTTCGCCTTAACTCACACCTTGAGCTTCGATAAGTAAAAGAGAATGGACAACGAGACGATTATGTTTATTGATAAAAGAATACATTCGGTTTATTGTTTACACAAAAGATGCGTTTTTAAATGCAAAACCAACTCACGTTGTTATTCTTTTCTAAAGATTGAAAAGCTTTTTGATTAATAACGGTTCTATTTTCTTTGACCTTCATATCCACGTCACCGTTAGCGATGGCTTTTCCCTCGAGATATTGGTCAGCTAGAACTTTGGCCGCGTCTGCTCTCTCTTTGTCGCCGCTAGCCAAGTCTTTCACCAAACCTGAGACCTCGCCAATTCTCTTCATGAAATTATTCCATTCTTCGTTCAGTTCCATAGCTTTGTGGCTCTTCAAAGCTGGGTTTGATAATATCTTTTTTGCATTCATTGTACGTTCGTATAATGTTATTTATTCGAATTTGTTATACTTTAACACCTTACACCGTTTCGCCTTGGCAAGTATTGACATAACGACGTACATAGTTACAGTTGTCAAGGTGAGGAATGCAAAAGGGTATTTATTTACGTTCATGAAAAAAAATTTAAAGTATTTACGTTTGTTATTTTGAAAAATGTCTTTTGCAAAGGTTAGTATATAAATACAGTGATATAAATTTAGACGTGTCACGTCATAGCTAGCTTATTCCCGCGGCTCCGCCCGCTTCGGCCACGTGT